>JAWNLD010000609.1:0-206606 GCA_035041545.1 Drosophila colorata | reverse complement strand
TTGCAAAGGGCCCACACGATAGCTAGTAGGTCTCTTTCGTTTGTGGCATAATTGATCTCTGGATTCTTTAGTGTTCTGGAGATCATAGTGATGGAACGCCCTTCTTGAGAGAGGACTGCCCCTATCCCATACCCCGACGCGTCTGTCGTTAGATCAAACGGCTTATTGAAGTCAAGGTATCGGAGCATGACATCCTCAGATGCCAATATGTTTCGCAGTTTTTGAAACGCACTGCGTTGGAGATCAGAAAATCTTTCTTGATCTATGTTTGCTAACTGACCCATTTTCACCCTTAAGAATATCTGAAATGGGTTTTGCTATTGATGCAAAATCTTTGATAAAGCACCTATAATAGCTCACCTCGAAAACCATCTTGGGCTCCGGGAATTCCTGTATCGCTTTGACTTTTTCTGGGTCGGTTGTGGCACCATCGCTTGTCACCACGAATCCAAGAAAATTCACGCTTTTTTTACAAAATTGCGACTTTTTCTTGGACACCCTCATGTTAGCTTCATATAAGCTTTTTAATACCCAGTCAACATGACTGACATGGGACTCCTCATCTTTTGAAAAGACGATGACGTCATCGACATACACGTAACATGTCTTGCCGATCTGCTCTCACAGTATGTCAGAAGTCGGCAGAATTCATATTTTCCTCTATTTACGGAAAAGGAAGTCTTCTCCCGGTCGCGTTCTGCGAGCATAATTTGGTGATAGCCAGACTTAAGATCCAGTGTCGAAAAGAACTTGGCTTTACCCAGGTTTCCCAAAATCATGGCTACCACCGATGTGTTGTATGGTAGCGCCTCATTAGCGTCTGCGAACGTCTTTTTCCTATCCATTAACATTTTTAAAAAGTTTTGTCTAATCAGGGGAGGTGCGTCTGTGCAATCTAGTGAAATTGACATCCACACACTTGTAGTATAAAATCGGTTCGGAAATGTTGCCAAATCTGAGTTGGCTCGAGTTTAGACAGAGCTGAGCCCCGACCTCTGTCAACAGATCGAGGCCTATAATTCCATCAAATGTTGACAATTCTAAGAGAAGGAAAAAAGTTGCCTTTTTTCCAAACATTGATACATAGCACTTCTCAGAAAATTTGGTGGTGCCATGAATGGAGTGGGTGGTAAATGGGTTTGTCGACTGGGCGAACTCCTTTCAGCCCATGGTGCGGCCGAATGTAGTTTTTCGCTGCACCTGTGTCGATGAGAAACCTCATTTGAGTCCCCGCTACTTCTCGCCTGATGAAAGGCAGCAGGGACTTACCCCTAAAAAATTTAGAACTTCAGAGTTGCCGTCTGAATCATCGGCTAACTGCGCCTCAGCATTTCTAGCTGCCGCTGCATAGCCCTCAGCTCCACATTCTTGGCTCTGAGTGGTATGATTTACCCTTTGACGCCTCGGATCCGTTTCTCGGTCAGAGGTGTTCGTTCTTTTGAACGCCTGTGGGTTGCCCGAGTTGACGTAAGCTGGTGCTTGCGATGGCATCAGCACTCTAGACATTGAAGGGTCAACGTCCATTGGCTGCGGATCATTATTGCCGCTGATTTGCCTATCATTACGCTGATCGGACTGTTTGGGCTGCTGAGGTTGCTGCGGCTTTTGTTGCCGCGTGTAATGAGGGCTTTTTGTAGGGGCAGGCAGTGTCTCGACGGCTTCTGCGCCCTTTTGCCGCTGCTGAAATTGAGGCTTTTGGTCGGGTCTCCGAGCCTTGTCCTCGATACTTTCGGCATAGTTTGCCGCGAAGGTGTATCTCTCATGATTGGCCTCGATTTCTTGTGCGAGTGCCAAAGCAGAGGGGAGATCGAGCGGGTGTGCCGCAAACAGAACATCAGAGAGGCTGCGCTTGAGGCCAGAAATGAATATGCGCAAGGCATCCCCTCTAAACTTCTCGCACATGCCCTTAGCTAGTGCTGCGTCATATGTCATATTTACCTTGTTTATGAGTAAGGTAAGCTTTTTCTCGACCTCATCATAATATTGTGGCAAGGTAAGCTGTCCCTGCCTGAGAGTGCCCATTTCTTGTTCTATGACGTGAACCGGCCTCTTGTCACTGTAAGTGAAATCTAAGCGGTTGATAATGGCATCAAAATGTAGGATCGTGGCAAACGAAGACAAAACTGCGTCGGCCGAACCCCTTATTTTGCTTCTGATGATTATCATCGCTTGGTAATGGCGAGAGCTGTCATTATATCGTCTGAATATTTTATACGCTGCCAATGCAGCCTGTCGCCATGAAACATAAGTTTCTTGCGAGCCCGTAAACTCTGCGAGACACTTGACCGCGTCTAGAGGCTCGTCGCAGCGAACGTCGTCCACGATTTGTATTTCTTCAAAAGTTTCAATCGGAGGTGCTGTGACCTTCAGATCTGTTACTTTTTCTGTCAACTCGGCAATTTGCCGGTTGAGGCTCTCTTTAAGAGCCGCATCCCTCTCCCTGAATGCCTCTGCCTGTGCTTTGAGCGCACCCGAAACTGCTGACTCAACCAAAGCCCTGAGTTGCTGGGAATCCATATCTGTTTTGTTTGAATGCACTTCTTTGTATGGGTCCACCCTAATATCGTTGATATCTGAGTCCTCTGAGTCAGACTTTCTCAAATAAGGGTCTCTATATTTTCCGAACGCCTTTCTCATTAGTTAAGGAATATGACAACTAGCCACAGAATCAGATTAGCATCATTTATAAAAAAGAATCAAAACAAAGATTTGTCGAAACGAACAGTCAATGGTCAATTGGATTTGCAGAACAAAATAATCGATGTGCAACAACACAGTTTAGTTAATTATTGAATTTTTCGAGAGAAAAAATTTGTATCTACCTCACGCAGTACTTAAAATTTGTGTGAATGAAAAGCTCACTTACATGATCTTTATGAAATTATGTGGTAACCCTAATATCCTAATATCCGCAGGTGATGCTGTCTCCCTAGCTGCGGTCACGCACAAAAGCTTTTTAACGCTGCCCAGATTAGCTTGCGCGCTATACTGGTGACACACCGCTGCCCGAAGAGCTCCAGCGGCTTCGGTGTATAGAGAAACAATTTGTGTAATTCAATACACTCGCACTGACCGAGTTGACGTAGGTCAGGTACACTGCACAGCACTAAACGTAAATTACGCTATGCCGAATTTGTTGTAGCGTTTGGCGCAGATTTAAATGCGAGCGCCGTTAGTGTCACAACATACAACACAAGTTCAGATTTTATTTTTATCTGTTTTAAATGCCTCTTGTTAAGTTTTTTCATTTTATTATGAATGCACTGTTCACAACACAAACACAAGTTCAGATTTTTTTCTATCTGATTTGAATATTAAGTTGTTAAGTTGCTTCTTTTTTTTTTATGTTTGAATACTTTTTGTTTAAATCCACGGCTACGCGACTTGGGACGGAGCGCGAGATTCGTTACCGTTGGGCGCCAATTAAATGATTATAGATTTTAGTTAGGTAAATGTTATATTTATTAATATATTTATTATTGTTTACAACATAGCTGAATCGAGCAGTCTATGAAGGAGTTAATTAGCGCTTGGACTTGCTGTCTCAAGGCATACAAATTGTGAACTAAAAACTAAGTTGACAAAAAGAGACTTATGAAGCTACAAAGAATTACAATGAAGAATTATTAAAGTATCAAGTTACACAATGCAAAATCATAGCGGCTGCAGAAACGCTTAGCTTGCGCCTCATGCATTGCCTGCTATGTGAAGACATCCGGCCCAGAGCTGAGTCAGCGTCTGTGCTGGAGTCAAACCGAGTCGCGTTAACTTATGTTAACTACCCTACTATTTCGTCCCTGACTTCTTGTATTGTCTCCAGATTGCGTTCATTTAACCGATGAAGGTAAGGGAGACTGAGGATGTCCTGATGGCCTGTGACATTCAACAAAGGGGATGCTGCGATGCCTGGGAACCGGTTCAGAACGTTGTTGCGATTGATGTACCTTGTTCCATTTATAGTGACCCAATTGTTGAAAACGATCAATTGTGGGCTATACCTGGCCGTTGATCGTTGGCAAAATGTAGTTCTTGCGGTGGCTGTGCAGTTCTCGAGCGCGTTGATTTGATCCTGGCATTCGGCGATTATGTTGTTCTCCATTCGCAGCATATGGCTTTCGTGTGCGACAGGGTAGACTGTAATTTTCTTACAGGTGTGTTTAATTTTTGGAAACGAGATTATAAAATATATCACGTTTGTGGATTTTAGAGCCTTAACGGACGAAACGGACATTAGATCGGCAATGGGAGTATCTGTGGGCTCTTCGAACCAAACGGATTTTAAGTCTGCGTGGTCTAAGATGTTTGGACTGACAATGTTGGCCGGTGACCGGAATCAATTTGCCTGCCCTTTGCGGCTTTCAAAATTTGGTTAACTGTGAGTGTGAGTTGGTTAATCTGATTCTGTACCCTAGTGTTTATCTGCACCTGTCTATTGTTTGAATCTATTAGCCGAGCTTCGTTAATTCTTATTTTCTCTAAGTCCCTGGCGTCGGGAGTGCCTGCGACCACCTTTAAAATTGAACCCAGAAAATCTAGACTTCTAGCGATTCTGTGGTGTGTGCCCAGGGCTTCCAGCATGTCTCTGAGATGTTCTGCATCCACATTTAGAAGCTTTTTCATATGTGATTGTGGAAACAGGTCACACAGCTTCGCTGTCTCATCCACCATGCGCTCATATTCAGATATGTTCGCTGAATGTCGGACGAAAGCGAACTCATCCCATACCAAGACTTGGCCGTCGACAATCGGAATGTACTTAGCGTGCGAGTAGTCAGTGAGACGTGCCGAAGTCGTTGCGAGGATAAGCAGTCCCAGAAACCCAAACCTGTGGAGAGAAAATTACTGAACTTATCTAACTTACAAATATTACCAAGTAACCCAACACCAAGACTTATCTAAAGCGGGGAGCCACGTGGCTTAAAACCCCAACCTCAAAGACCCTATTTCGTCGGGAGTCGTTCTCCCTAGCTCTGAGTGTGTCCTGAGCCCTTTTGAGCTTATTTTGAATCTGCGTCTGTGATTCGCCTGGGAGTGAACGGACGACATCAATTGGCCGCTTATCAGTGACCGAGTGGATTGTCTTGTTGTACTCTATTGTGGACAACAAGATTACTTCTACAGTGTCGCTAATGTTTTTGTCTATTTTTAAACACCTATCAAGTTTCAGCAGGGTACTATGGAAACGCTCGACCTGCCCGTTGGAAACGCTATGCAAGGGCGGTGCATTTGAAATGCTGGCTCCATAATTGTTCATCAGTAGTGAGCTGATAGTCTGGGAGTTCAAAGCTGGCTCATTGTCACAGTAGATTGCTTTGACTCCTGGGAAGAAATTCATGAGCTGTAACAAGTGTACTTTTAAGTCCTCTATTGTTCTAGATGCGATTGGTTGAACTACGGCGAATTTCGAAAATTTGTCAAGGCAAGTCAGAAAATTTGGTAGTGCCGTGAATGGAGTGGGTGGTAAATGGGTTGTCGACTGGGTGAACTTCTTTCAGCCCATGGTGCGGCCGAATGTAGTTTTTCGCTGCACCTGTGTCGATGAGAAACCTCATTTGAGTCCCCGCTACTTCTCGCCTGATGAAAGGCAGCAGGGACTTACCCCTAAAAAATTAAGAACTTCAGAGTTGCCGTCTGAATCATCGGCTATCTGCGCCTCAGCATTTCTAGCTGCCGCTGCATAGCCCTCAGCTCCACATTCTTGGCTCTGAGTGGTATGATTTACCCTTTGACGCCTCGGATTCGTTTCTCGGTCAGAGGTGTTCGTTCTTTTGAACGCCTGTGGGTTGCCCGAGTTGACGTAAGCTGGTGCTTGCGATGGCATCAGCACTCTAGACATTGAAGGGTCAACGTCCATTGGCTGCGGATCATTATTGCCGCTGCTTTGCCTACCACTACGCTGATCGGACTGTTTGGGCTGCTGAGGTGACTGCGGCTTTTGTTGCCGCGTGTAATGAGGGCTTTTTGTAGGGGCAGGCAGTGTCTCGACGGCTTCTGCGCCCTTTTGCCGCTGCTGAAATCGAGGCTTTTGGTCGGGTGTCCGAGCCTTGTCCTTGATACTTTCGGCATAGTTTGCCGCGAAGGTGTATCTCTCATGATTGGCCTCGATTTCTTGTGCGAGTGCCAAAGCAGAGGGGAGATCGAGCGGGTGTGCCGCAAACAGAACATCAGAGAGGCTGCGCTTGAGGCCAGAAATGAATATGCGCAAGGCATCCCCTCTAAACTTCTCGCACATGCCCTTAGCTAGTGCTGCGTCATATGTCATATTTACCTTGTTTATGAGTAAGGTAAGCTTTTTCTCGACCTCATCATAATATTGTGGCAAGGTAAGCTGTCCCTGCCTGAGAGTGCCCATTTCTTGTTCTATGACGTGAACCGGCCTCTTGTCACTGTAAGTGAAATCTAAGCGGTTGATAATGGCATCAAAATTTAGGATCGTGGCAAACGAAGACAAAACTGCGTCGGCCGAACCCCTTATTTTGCTTCTGATGATTATCATCGCTTGGTAATGGCGAGAGCTGTCATTATATCGTCTGAATTTTTTATACGCTGCCAATGCAGCCTGTCGCCATGAAACATAAGTTTCTTGCGAGCCCGTCAACTCTGCGAGACACTTGACCGCGTCTAGAGGCTCGTCGCAGCGAACGTCGTCCACGATTTGTATTTCTTCAAAAGTCTCAATCGGAGGTGCTGTGACCTTCAGATCTGTTACTTTTTCTGTCAACTCGGCAATTTGCCGGTTGACGCTCTCTTTAAGAGCCGCATCCCTCTCCCTGAATGCCTCTGCCTGTGCTTTGAGCGCACCCGAAACTGCAGACTCAACCAAAGCCCTGAGTTGCTGGGAATCCATATCTGTTTTGTTTGAATGCACTTCTTTGTATGGGTCCACCCTAATATCGTTGATATCTGAGTCCTCTGAGTCAGACTTTCTCAAATAAGGGTCTCTATATTTTCCGAACGCCTTTCTCATTAGTTAAGGAATATGACAACTAGCCACAGAATCAGATTAGCATCATTTATAAAAAAGAATCAAAACAAAGATTTGTCGAAACGAACAGTCAATGGTCAATTGGATTTGCAGAACAAAATAATCGATGTGCAACAACACAGTTTAGTTAATTATTGAATTTTTCGTACTTAAAATTTGTGTGAATGAAAAGCTCACTTACATGATCTTTATGAAATTATGTGGTAACCCTAATATCCTAATATCCGCAGGTGATGCTGTCTCCCTAGCTGCGGTCACGCACAAAAACTTTTTAACGCTGCCCAGATTAGCTTGCGCGCTATACTGGTGACACACCGCTGCCCGAAGAGCTCCAGCGGCTTCGGTGTATAGAGAAACAATTTGTGTAATTCAATACACTCGCACTGACCGAGTTGACGTAGGTCAGGTACACTGCACAGCACTAAACGTAAATTACGCTATGCCGAATTTGTTGTAGCGTTTGGCGCAGATTTAAATGTGAGCGCCGTTAGTGTCACAACACACAACACAAGTTCAGATTTTATTTTTATCTGTTTTAAATGCCTCTTGTTAAGTTTTTTCATTTTATTATGAATGCACTGTTCACAAACACAAACACAAATTCAGATTTTTTTTTATTTTTATCTGATTTGAATATTTGTTGTTAAGTTGCTTCTTTTTTTTTTTTTATGTGTGCACCGTTCACAACACAAAACACAAGTTCAGACTTTTTTTTATCTGCTTTGAATACTTTTTGTTTAAATCCACGGCTACGCGACTTGGGACGGAGCGCGAGATTCGTTACCGTTGGGCGCCAATTAAATGATTATAGATTTTAGTTAGGTAAATGTTATATTTATTAATATATTTATTATTGTTTACAACATAGCTGAATCGAGCAGTCTATGAAGGAGTTAATTAGCGCTTGGACTTGCTGTCTCAAGGCATACAAATTGTGAACTAAAAACTAAGTTGACAAAAAGAGACTTATGAAGCTACAAAGAATTACAATGAAGAATTATTAAAGTATCAAGTTACACAATGCAAAATCATAGCGGCTGCAGAAACGCTTAGCTTGCGCCTCATGCATTGCCTGCTATGTGAAGACATCCGGCCCAGAGCTGAGTCAGCGTCTGTGCTGGAGTCAAACCGAGTCGCGTTAACTTATGTTAACTACCCCCCACTCAAGTTAAGGCCGCCCTCGGCCGACCCTATTTCAGCGATCACCTCTTTCATCCTTTGAGCCGTAGCCTTCTTCTTCATGATCTGCCGATAGGTGAAGCCGATGCCAAAGACTATGCCATAGGCTACTCCAAGAAGAAGCAACAGAATGGTCAAGTTGATGTTGCCAATTTCGTCCCTGACTTCTTGTATTGTCTCCAGATTGCGTTCATTTAACCGATGAAGGTAAGGGAGACTGAGGATGTCCTGATGGCCTGTGACATTCAACAGAGGGGATGCTGCGATGCCTGGGAACCGGTTCAGAACGTTGTTGCGATTGATGTACCTTGTTCCGTTTATAGTGACCCAATTGTTGAAAACGATCAATTGTGCGCCACGCACCCAGGACTCGGTGCCGTTATCTACGCAGATTGCCGCCCCTGCACCGTTGATGATGACTATTCCGTCGTCAACCCATGTGATTGCGTCTAGGTTGCTTGCTGAATTTGGCAAAATGTAGTTCTTGCGGTGGCTGTGCAGTTCTCGAGCGCGTAGATTTGATCCTGGCATTCGGCGATTATGTTGTTCTCCATTCGCAGCATATGGCTTTCGTGTGCGACAGGGTAGACTGTAATTTTCTTACAGGTGTGTTTAATTTTTGGAAACGAGATTATAAAATATATCACGTTTGTGGATTTTAGAGCCTTAACGGACGAAACGGACATTAGATCGGCAATGGGAGTATCTGTGGGCTCTTCAAACCAAACGGATTTTAAGTCTGCGTGGTCTAAGATGTTTGGACTGACAATGTTGGCCTTAGCTAGGGTTATGGCGAGCATTAAGTTCTGCAACTCCATTGACAACATTCTGTTTCGGGCCAAAAGTGTTTCGTATAAGTGACCGGAATCAATTTGCCTGCCCTTTGCGGCTTTCAAAATTTGGTTAACTGTGAGTGTGAGTTGGTTAATCTGATTCTGTACCCTAGTGTTTATCTGCACCTGTCTATTGTTTGAATCTATTAGCCGAACTTCGTTAATTCTTATTTTCTCTAAGTCCCTGTCGTCGGGAGTGCCTGCGACCACCTTTAAAATTGAACCCAGAAAATCTAGACTTCTAGCGATTCTGTGGTGTGTGCCCAGGGCTTCCAGCATGTCTCTGAGATGTTCTGCATCCACATTTAGAAGTTTTTTCATATGTGATTGTGGAAACAGGTCACACAGCTTCGCTGTCTCATCCACCATGCGCTCATATTCAGATATGTTCGCTGAATGTCGGACGAAAGCGAACTCATCCCATACCAAGACTTGGCCGTCGACAATCGGAATGTACTTAGCGTGCGAGTAGTCAGTGAGACGTGCCGAAGTCGTTGCGAGGATAAGCAGTCCCAGAAACCCAAACCTGTGGAGAGAAAATTACTGAACTTATCTAACTTACAAATATTACCAAGTAACCCAACACCAAGACTTATCTAAAGCGGGGAGCCACGTGGCTTAAAAATTATATCTCTAGCAACCTAATACAAAAGAAAAATTGCCAAATGGCGCAATAAAAATTAAAAGTAAAATAGAAAACACTACTTAAGGTTGTCCTTGTGGACTACCCTCCCCTTAATGAGAACTTTGGTTCCCAGGTCAGCTTCCACGGCCCTCTCTTCACGCAAAGGTGTAAGTTTATTTCCGAGCATGCGATTGGACTTTACCAAAACTTTCTCCCCAACCTCAAAGACCCTATTTCGTCGGGAGTCGTTCTCCCTAGCTCTGAGTGTGTCCTGAGCCCTTTTGAGCTTATTTTGAATCTGCGTCTGTGATTCGCCTGGGAGTGAACGGACGACATCAATTGGCCGCTTATCAGTGACCGAGTGGATTGTCTTGTTGTACTCTATTGTGGACAACAAGATTACTTCTACAGTGTCGCTAATGTTTTTGTCTATTTTTAAACACCTATCAAGTTTCAGCAGGGTACTATGGAAACGCTCGACCTGCCCGTTGGAAACGCTATGCAAGGGCGGTGCATTTGAAATGCTGGCTCCATAATTGTTCATCAGTAGTGAGCTGATAGTCTGGGAGTTCAAAGCTGGCTCATTGTCACAGTAGATTGCTTTGACTCCTGGGAAGAAATTCATGAGCTGTAACAAGGGTACTTTTAAGTCCTCTATTGTTCTAGATGCGATTGGTTGAACTACGGCGAATTTCGAAAATTTGTCAATGCAAGTCAGAAAATTTGGTAGTGCCGTGAATGGAGTGGGTGGTAAATGGGTTGTCGACTGGGCGAACTTCTTTCAGCCCATGGTGCGGCCGAATGTAGTTTTTCGCTGCTCCTGTGTCGATGAGAAACCTCATTTGAGTCCCCGCTACTTCTCGCCTGATGAAAGGCAGCAGGGACTTACCCCTAAAAAATTAAGAACTTCAGAGTTGCCGTCTGAATCATCGGCTATCTGCGCCTCAGCATTTCTAGCTGCCGCTGCATACCCCTCAGCTCCACATTCTTGGCTCTGAGTGGTATGATTTACCCTTTGACGCCTCGGATCCGTTTCTCGGTCAGAGGTGTTCGTTCTTTTGAACGCCTGTGGGTTGCCCGAGTTGACGTAAGCTGGTGCTTGCGATGGCATCAGCACTCTAGACATTGAAGGGTCAACGTCCATTGGCTGCGGATCATTATTGCCGCTGCTTTGCCTACCATTACGCTGATCGGACTGTTTGGGCTGCTGAGGTTGCTGCGGCTTTTGTTGCCGCGTGTAATGAGGGCTTTTTGTAGGGGCAGGCAGTGTCTCGACGGCTTCTGCGCCCTTTTGCCGCTGCTGAAATTGAGGCTTTTGGTCGGGTCTCCGAGCCTTGTCCTCGATAATTTCGGCATAGTTTGCCGCGAAGGTGTATCTCTTATGATTGGCCTCGATTTCTTGTGCGAGTGCCAAAGCAGAGGGGAGATCGAGCGGGTGTGCCGCAAACAGAACATCAGAGAGGCTGCGCTTGAGGCCAGAAATGAATATGCGCAAGGCATCCCCTCTAAACTTCTCGCACATGCCCTTAGCTAGTGCTGCGTCATATGTCATATTTACCTTGTTTATGAGTAAGGTAAGCTTTTTCTCGACCTCATCATAATATTGTGGCAAGGTAAGCTGTCCCTGCCTGAGAGTGCCCATTTCTTGTTCTATGACGTGAACCGGCCTCTTGTCACTGTAAGTGAAATCTAAGCGGTTGATAATGGCATCAAAATGTAGGATCGTGGCAAACGAAGACAAAACTGCGTCGGCCGAACCCCTTATTTTGCTTCTGATGATTATCACCGCTTGGTAATGGCGAGAGCTGTCATTATATCGTCTGAATATTTTATACGCTGCCAATGCAGCCTGTCGCCATGAAACATAAGTTTCTTGCGAGCCCGTAAACTCTGCGAGACACTTGACCGCGTCTAGAGGCTCGTCGCAGCGAACGTCGTCCACGATTTGTATTTCTTCAAAAGTCTCAATCGGAGGTGCTGTGACCTTCAGATCTGTTACTTTTTCTGTCAACTCGGCAATTTGCCGGTTGACGCTCTCTTTAAGAGCCGCATCCCTCTCCCTGAATGCCTCTGCCTGTGCTTTGAGCGCACCCGAAACTGCTGACTCAACCAAAGCCCTGAGTTGCTGGGAATCCATATCTGTTTTGTTTGAATGCACTTCTTTGTATGGGTCCACCCTAATATCGTTGATATCTGAGTCCTCTGAGTCAGACTTTCTCAAATAAGGGTCTCTATATTTTCCGAACGCCTTTCTCATTAGTTAAGGAATATGACAACTAGCCACAGAATCAGATTAGCATCATTTATAAAAAAGAATCAAAACAAAGATTTGTCGAAACGAACAGTCAATGGTCAATTGGATTTGCAGAACAAAATAATCGATGTGCAACAACACAGTTTAGTTAATTATTGAATTTTTCGAGAGAAAAAATTTGTATCTACCTCACGCAGTACTTAAAATTTGTGTGAATGAAAAGCTCACTTACATGATCTTTATGAAATTATGTGGTAACCCTAATATCCTAATATCCGCAGGTGATGCTGTCTCCCTAGCTGCGGTCACGCACAAAAGCTTTTTAACGCTGCCCAGATTAGCTTGCGCGCTATACTGGTGACACACCGCTGCCCGAAGAGCTCCAGCGGCTTCGGTGTATAGAGAAACAATTAGTGTAATTCAATACACTCGCACTGACCGAGTTGACGTAGGTCAGGTACACTGCACAGCACTAAACGTAAATTACGCTATGCCGAATTTGTTGTAGCGTTTGGCGCAGATTTAAATGTGAGCGCCGTTAGTGTCACAACACACAACACAAGTTCAGTTTTTATTTTTATTTGTTTTAAATGCCTCTTGTTAAGTTTCTTCGTTTTATTATGAATGCACTGTTCACAACACAAACACAAATTCAGATTTTTTTTATTTTTATCTGATTTGAATATTTGTTGTTAAGTTGCTTCTTTTTTTTTTTTATGTGTGCACCGTTCACAACACAAAACACAAGTTCAGACTTTTTTTTATCTGCTTTGAATACTTTTTGTTTAAATCCACGGCTACGCGACTTGGGACGGAGCGCGAGATTCGTTACCGTTGGGCGCCAATTAAATGATTATAGATTTTAGTTAGGTAAATGTTATATTTATTAATATATTTATTATTGTTTACAACATAGCTGAATTGAGCAGTCTATGAAGGAGTTAATTAGCGCTTGGACTTGCTGTCTCAAGGCATACAAATTGTGAACTTAAAACTAAGTTGACAAAAAGAGACTTATGAAGCTACAAAGAATTACAATGAAGAATTATTAAAGTATCAAGTTACACAATGTAAAATCATAGCGGCTGCAGAAACGCTTAGCTTGCGCCTCATGCATTGCCTGCTATGTGAAGACATCCGGCCCAGAGCTGAGTCAGCGTCTGTGCTGGAGTCAAACCGAGTCGCGTTAACTTATGTTAACTACCCCCCACTCAAGTTAAGGCCGCCCTCGGCCGACCCTATTTCAGCGATCACCTCTTTCATCCTTTGAGCCGTAGCCTTCTTCTTCATGATCTGCCGATAGGTGAAGCCGATGCCAAAGACTATGCCACAGGCTACTCCAAGAAGAAGCAACAGAATGGTCAAGTTGATGTTGCCAATTTCGTCCCTGACTTCTTGTATTGTCTCCAGATTGCGTTCATTTAACCGATGAAGGTAAGGGAGACTGAGGATGTCCTGATGGCCTGCGACATTCAACAGAGGGGATGCTGCGATGCCTGGGAACCGGTTCAGAACGTTGTTGCGATTGATGTACCTTGTTCCGTTTATAGTGACCCAATTGTTGAAAACGATCAATTGTGCGCCACGCTCCCAGGACTCGGTGCCGTTATCTACGCAGATTGCCGCCGCTGCATCGTTGATGATGACTATTCCGTCGTCAACCCATGTGATTGCGTCTAGGTTGCTTGGCTGAATTTCGCAATGGGCTATACCTGGCCGTTGATCGTTGGCAAAATGTAGTTCTTGCGGTGGCTGTGCAGTTCTCGAGCGCGTTGATTTGATCCTGGCATTCGGCGATTATGTTGTTCTCCATTCGCAGCATATGGCTTTCGTGTGCGACAGGGTAGACTGTAATTTTCTTACAGGTGTGTTTAATTTTTGGAAACGAGATTATAAAATATATCACGTTTGTGGATTTTAGAGCCTTAACGGACGAAACGGACATTAGATCGGCAATGGGAGTATCTGTGGGCTCTTCAAACCAAACGGATTTTAAGTCTGCGTGGTCTAAGATGTTTGGACTGACAATGTTGGCCGGTGACCGGAATCAATTTGCCTGCCCTTTGCGGCTTTCAAAATTTGGTTAACTGTGAGTGTGAGTTGGTTAATCTGATTCTGTACCCTAGTGTTTATCTGCACCTGTCTATTGTTTGAATCTATTAGCCGAGCTTCGTTAATTCTTATTTTCTCTAAGTCCCTGGCGTCGGGAGTGCCTGCGACCACCTTTAAAATTGAACCCAGGAAATCTAGACTTCTAGCGATTCTGTGGTGTGTGCCCAGGGCTTCCAGCATGTCTCTGAGATGTTCTGCATCCACATTTAGAAGTTTTTTCATATGTGATTGTGGAAACAGGTCACACAGCTTCGCTGTCTCATCCACCATGCGCTCATATTCAGATATGTTCGCTGAATGTCGGACGAAAGCGAACTCATCCCATACCAAGACTTGGCCGTCGACAATCGGAATGTACTTAGCGTGCGAGTAGTCAGTGAGACGTGCCGAAGTCGTTGCGAGGATAAGCAGTCCCAGAAACCCAAACCTGTGGAGAGAAAATTACTGAACTTATCTAACTTACAAATATTACCAAGTAACCCAACACCAAGACTTATCTAAAGCGGGGAGCCACGTGGCTTAAAAATTATATCTCTAGCAACCTAATACAAAAGAAAAATTGCCAAATGGCGCAATAAAAATTAAAAGTAAAATAGAAAACACTACTTAAGGTTGTCCTTGTGGACTACCCTCCCCTTAATGAGAACTTTGGTTCCCAGGTCAGCTTCCACGGCCCTCTCTTCACGCAAAGGTGTAAGTTTATTTCCGAGCATGCGATTGGACTTTACCAAAACTTTCTCCCCAACCTCAAAGACCCTATTTCGTCGGGAGTCGTTCTCCCTAGCTCTGAGTGTGTCCTGAGCCCTTTTGAGCTTATTTTGAATCTGCGTCTGTGATTCGCCTGGGAGTGAACGGACGACATCAATTGGCCGCTTATCAGTGACCGAGTGGATTGTCTTGTTGTACTCTATTGTGGACAACAAGATTACTTCTACAGTGTCGCTAATGTTTTTGTCTATTTTTAAACACCTATCAAGTTTCAGCAGGGTACTATGGAAACGCTCGACCTGCCCGTTGGAAACGCTATGCAAGGGCGGTGCATTTGAAATGCTGACTCCATAATTGTTCATCAGTAGTGAGCTGATAGTCTGGGAGTTCAAAGCTGGCTCATTGTCACAGTAGATTGCTTTGACTCCTGGGAAGAAATTCATGAGCTGTAACAAGGGTACTTTTAAGTCCTCTATTGTTCTAGATGCGATTGGTTGAACTACGGCGAATTTCGAAAATTTGTCAATGCAAGTCAGAAAATTTGGTAGTGCCGTGAATGGAGTGGGTGGTAAATGGGTTGTCGACTGGGCGAACTTCTTTCAGCCCATGGTGCGGCCGAATGTAGTTTTTCGCTGCACCTGTGTCGATGAGAAACCTCATTTGAGTCCCCGCTACTTCTCGCCTGATGAAAGGCAGCAGGGACTTACCCCTAAAATATTAAGAACTTCAGAGTTGCCGTCTGAATCATCGGCTATCTGCGCCTCAGCATTTCTAGCTGCCGCTGCATACCCCTCAGCTCCACATTCTTGGCTCTGAGTGGTATGATTTACCCTTTGACGCCTCGGATCCGTTTCTCGGTCAGAGGTGTTCGTTCTTTTGAACGCCTGTGGGTTGCCCGAGTTGACGTAAGCTGGTGCTTGCGATGGCATCAGCACTCTAGACATTGAAGGGTCAACGTCCATTGGCTGCGGATCATTATTGCCGCTGCTTTGCCTACCATTACGCTGATCGGACTGTTTGGGCTGCTGAGGTTGCTGCGGCTTTTGTTGCCGCGTGTAATGAGGGATTTTTGTAGGGGCAGGCAGTGTCTCGACGGCTTCTGCGCCCTTTTGCCGCTGCTGAAATTGAGGCTTTTGGTCGGGTCTCCGAGCCTTGTCCTCGATACTTTCGGCATAGTTTGCCGCGAAGGTGTATCTCTCATGATTGGCCTCGATTTCTTGTGCGAGTGCCAAAGCAGAGGGGAGATCGAGCGGGTGTGCCGCAAACAGAACATCAGAGAGGCTGCGCTTGAGGCCAGAAATGAATATGCGCAAGGCATCCCCTCTAAACTTCTCGCACATGCCCTTAGCTAGTGCTGCGTCATATGTCATATTTACCTTGTTTATGAGTAAGGTAAGCTTTTTCTCGACCTCATCATAATATTGTGGCAAGGTAAGCTGTCCCTGCCTGAGAGTGCCCATTTCTTGTTCTATGACGTGAACCGGCCTCTTGTCACTGTAAGTGAAATCTAAGCGGTTGATAATGGCATCAAAATGTAGGATCGTGGCAAACGAAGACAAAACTGCGTCGGCCGAACCCCTTATTTTGCTTCTGATGATTATCACCGCTTGGTAATGGCGAGAGCTGTCATTATATCGTCTGAATATTTTATACGCTGCCAATGCAGCCTGTCGCCATGAAACATAAGTTTCTTGCGAGCCCGTAAACTCTGCGAGACACTTGACCGCGTCTAGAGGCTCGTCGCAGCGAACGTCGTCCACGATTTGTATTTCTTCAAAAGTCTCAATCGGAGGTGCTGTGACCTTCAGATCTGTTACTTTTTCTGTCAACTCGGCAATTTGCCGGTTGAGGCTCTCTTTAAGAGCCGCATCCCTCTCCCTGAATGCCTCTGCCTGTGCTTTGAGCGCACCCGAAACTGCTGACTCAACCAAAGACCTGAGTTGCTGGGAATCCATATCTGTTTTGTTTGAATGCACTTCTTTGTAAGGGTCCACCCTAATATCGTTGATATCTGAGTCCTCTGAGTCAGACTTTCTCAAATAAGGGTCTCTATATTTTCCGAACGCCTTTCTCATTAGTTAAGGAATATGACGACTAGCCACAGAATCAGATTAGCATCATTTATAAAAAATAATCAAAACAAAGATTTGTCGAAACGAACAGTCAATGGTCAATTGGATTTGCAGAACAAAATAATCGATGTGCAACAACACAGTTTAGTTAATTATTGAATTTTTCGAGAGAAAAAAATTTGTATCTACCTCACGCAGTACTTAAAATTTGTGTGAATGAAAAGCTCACTTACATGATCTTTATGAAATTATGTGGTAACCCTAATATCCTAATATCCGCAGGTGATGCTGTCTCCCTAGCTGCGGTCACGCACAAAAGCTTTTTAACGCTGCCCAGATTAGCTTGCGCGCTATACTGGTGACACACCGCTGCCCGAAGAGCTCCAGCGGCTTCGGTGTATAGAGAAACAATTTGTGTAATTCAATACACTCGCACTGACCGAGTTGACGTAGGTCAGGTACACTGCACAGCACTAAACGTAAATTACGCTATGCCAAATTTGTTGTAGCGTTTGGCGCAGATTTAAATGTGAGCGCCGTTAGTGTCACAACACACAACACAAGTTCAGCTTTTATTTTTATCTGTTTTAAATGCCTCTTGTTAAGTTTCTTCGTTTTATTATGAATGCACTGTTCACAACACAAACACAAATTCAGATTTTTTTTATTTTTATCTGATTTGAATATTTGTTGTTAAGTTGCTTCTTTTTTTTTTTTTATGTGTGCACCGTTCACAACACAAAACACAAGTTCAGACTTTTTTTTATCTGCTTTGAATACTTTTTGTTTAAATCCACGGCTACGCGACTTGGGACGGAGCGCGAGATTCGTTACCGTTGGGCGCCAATTAAATGATTATAGATTTTAGTTAGGTAAATGTTATATTTATTAATATATTTATTATTGTTTACAACATAGCTGAATCGAGCAGTCTATGAAGGAGTTAATTAGCGCTTGGACTTGCTGTCTCAAGGCATACAAATTGTGAACTAAAAACTAAGTTGACAAAAAGAGACTTATGAAGCTACAAAGAATTACAATGAAGAATTATTAAAGTATCAAGTTACACAATGCAAAATCATAGCGGCTGCAGAAACGCTTAGCTTGCGCCTCATGCATTGCCTGCTATGTGAAGACATCCGGCCCAGAGCTGAGTCAGCGTCTGTGCTGGAGTCAAACCGAGTCGCGTTAACTTATGTTAACTACCCCCCACTCAAGTTAAGGCCGCCCTCGGCCGACCCTATTTCAGCGATCACCTCTTTCATCCTTTGAGCCGTAGCCTTCTTCTTCATGATCTGCCGATAGGTGAAGCCGATGCCAAAGACTATGCCATAGGCTACTCCAAGAAGAAGCAACAGAATGGTCAAGTTGATGTTGCCAATTTCGTCCCTGACTTCTTGTATTGTCTCCAGATTGCGTTCATTTAACCGATGAAGGTAAGGGAGACTGAGGATGTCCTGATGGCCTGTGACATTCAACAGAGGGGATGCTGCGATGCCTGGGAACCGGTTCAGAACGTTGTTGCGATTGATGTACCTTGTTCCGTTTATAGTGACCCAATTGTTGAAAACGATCAATTGTGCGCCACGCACCCAGGACTCGGTGCCGTTATCTACGCAGATTGCCGCCCCTGCACCGTTGATGATGACTATTCCGTCGTCAACCCATGTGATTGCGTCTAGGTTGCTTGCTGAATTTCGCAATGGGCTATACCTGGCCGTTGATCGTTGGCAAAATGTAGTTCTTGCGGTGGCTGTGCAGTTCTCGAGCGCGTAGATTTGATCCTGGCATTCGGCGATTGTGTTGTTCTCCATTCGCAGCATATGGCTTTCGTGTGCGACAGGGTAGACTGTAATTTTCTTACAGGTGTGTTTAATTTTTGGAAACGAGATTATAAAATATATCACGTTTGTGGATTTTAGAGCCTTAACGGATGAAACGGACATTAGATCGGCAATGGGAGTATCTGTGGGCTCTTCAAACCAAACAGATTTTAAGTCTGCGTGGTCTAAGATGTTTGGACTGACAATGTTGGCCTTAGCTAGGGTTATGGCGAGCATTAAGTTCTGCAACTCCATTGACAACATTCTGTTTCGGGCCAAAAGTGTTTCGTATAAGTGACCGGAATCAATTTGCCTGCCCTTTGCGGCTTTCAAAATTTGGTTAACTGTGAGTGTGAGTTGGTTAATCTGATTCTGTACCCTTGTGTTTATCTGCACCTGTCTATTGTTTGAATCTATTAGCCGAGCTTCGTTAATTCTTATTTTCTCTAAGTCCCTGGCGTCGGGAGTGCCTGCGACCACCTTTAAAATTGAACCCAGAAAATCTAGACTTCTAGCGATTCTGTGGTGTGTGCCCAGGGCTTCCAGCATGTCTCTGAGATGTTCTGCATCCACATTTAGAAGTTTTTTCATATGTGATTGTGGAAACAGGTCACACAGCTTCGCTGTCTCATCCACCATGCGCTCATATTCAGATATGTTCGCTGAATGTCGGACGAAAGCGAACTCATCCCATACCAAGACTTGGCCGTCGACAATCGGAATGTACTTAGCGTGCGAGTAGTCAGTGACACGTGCCGAAGTCGTTGCGAGGATAAGCAATCCCAGAAACCCAAACCTGTGGAGAGAAAATTACTGAACTTATCTAACTTACAAATATTACCAAGTAACCCAACACCAAGACTTATCTAAAGCGGGGAGCCACGTGGCTTAAAAATTATATCTCTAGCAACCTAATACAAAAGAAAAATTGCCAAATGGCGCAATAAAAATTAAAAGTAAAATAGAAAACACTACTTAAGGTTGTCCTTGTGGACTACCCTCCCCTTAATGAGAACTTTGGTTCCCAGGTCAGCTTCCACGGCCCTCTCTTCACGCAAAGGTGTAAGTTTATTTCCGAGCATGCGATTGGACTTTACCAAAACTTTCTCCCCAACCTCAAAGACCCTATTTCGTCGGGAGTCGTTCTCCCTAGCTCTGAGTGTGTCCTGAGCCCTTTTGAGCTTATTTTGAATCTGCGTCTGTGATTCGCCTGGGAGTGAACGGACGACATCAATTGGCCGCTTATCAGTGACCGAGTGGATTGTCTTGTTGTACTCTATTGTGGACAACAAGATTACTTCTACAGTGTCGCTAATGTTTTTGTCTATTTTTAAACACCTATCAAGTTTCAGCAGGGTACTATGGAAACGCTCGACCTGCCCGTTGGAAACGCTATGCAAGGGCGGTGCATTTGAAATGCTGACTCCATAATTGTTCATCAGTAGTGAGCTGATAGTCTGGGAGTTCAAAGCTGGCTCATTGTCACAGTAGATTGCTTTGACTCCTGGGAAGAAATTCATGAGCTGTAACAAGGGTACTTTTAAGTCCTCTATTGTTCTAGATGCGATTGGTTGAACTACGGCGAATTTCGAAAATTTGTCAATGCAAGTCAGAAAATTTGGTAGTGCCGTGAATGGAGTGGGTGGTAAATGGGTTGTCGACTGGGCGAACTTCTTTCAGCCCATGGTGCGGCCGAATGTAGTTTTTCGCTGCACCTGTGTCGATGAGAAACCTCATTTGAGTCCCCGCTACTTCTCGCCTGATGAAAGGCAGCAGGGACTTACCCCTAAAAAATTAAGAACTTCAGAGTTGCCGTCTGAATCATCGGCTATCTGCGCCTCAGCATTTCTAGCTGCCGCTGCATACCCCTCAGCTCCACATTCTTGGCTCTGAGTGGTATGATTTACCCTTTGACGCCTCGGATCCGTTTCTCGGTCAGAGGTGTTCGTTCTTTTGAACGCCTGTGGGTTGCCCGAGTTGACGTAAGCTGGTGCTTGCGATGGCATCAGCACTCTAGACATTGAAGGGTCAACGTCCATTGGCTGCGGATCATTATTGCCGCTGCTTTGCCTACCATTACGCTGATCGGACTGTTTGGGCTGCTGAGGTTGCTGCGGCTTTTGTTGCCGCGTGTAATGAGGGCTTTTTGTAGGGGCAGGCAGTGTCTCGACGGCTTCTGCGCCCTTTTGCCGCTGCTGAAATTGAGGCTTTTGGTCGGGTCTCCGAGCCTTGTCCTCGATACTTTCGGCATAGTTTGCCGCGAAGGTGTATCTCTCATGATTGGCCTCGATTTCTTGTGCGAGTGCCAAAGCAGAGGGGAGATCGAGCGGGTGTGCCGCAAACAGAACATCAGAGAGGCTGCGCTTGAGGCCACAAATGAATATGCGCAAGGCATCCCCTCTAAACTTCTCGCACATGCCCTTAGCTAGTGCTGCGTCATATGTCATATTTACCTTGTTTATGAGTAAGGTAAGCTTTTTCTCGACCTCATCATAATATTGTGGCAAGGTAAGCTGTCCCTGCCTGAGAGTGCCCATTTCTTGTTCTATGACGTGAACCGGCCTCTTGTCACTGTAAGTGAAATCTAAGCGGTTGATAATGGCATCAAAATGTAGGATCGTGGCAAACGAAGACAAAACTGCGTCGGCCGAACCCCTTATTTTGCTTCTGATGATTATCACCGCTTGGTAATGGCGAGAGCTGTCATTATATCGTCTGAATATTTTATACGCTGCCAATGCAGCCTGTCGCCATGAAACATAAGTTTCTTGCGAGCCCGTAAACTCTGCGAGACACTTGACCGCGTCTAGAGGCTCGTCGCAGCGAACGTCGTCCACGATTTGTATTTCTTCAAAAGTCTCAATCGGAGGTGCTGTGACCTTCAGATCTGTTACTTTTTTCTGTCAACTCGGCAATTTGCCGGTTGAGGCTCTCTTTAAGAGCCGCATCCCTCTCCCTGAATGCCTCTGCCTGTGCTTTGAGCGCACCCGAAACTGCTGACTCAACCAAAGCCCTGAGTTGCTGGGAATCCATATCTGTTTTGTTTGAATGCACTTCTTTGTATGGGTCCACCCTAATATCGTTGATATCTGAGTCCTCTGAGTCAGACTTTCTCAAATAAGGGTCTCTATATTTTCCGAACGCCTTTCTCATTAGTTAAGGAATATGACAACTAGCCACAGAATCAGATTAGCATCATTTATAAAAAAGAATCAAAACAAAGATTTGTCGAAACGAACAGTCAATGGTCAATTGGATTTACAGAACAAAATAATCGATGTGCAACAACACAGTTTAGTTAATTATTGAATTTTTCGAGAGAAAAAAATTTGTATCTACCTCACGCAGTACTTAAAATTTGTGTGAATGAAAAGCTCACTTACATGATCTTTATGAAATTATGTGGTAACCCTAATATCCTAATATCCGCAGGTGATGCTGTCTCCCTAGCTGCGGTCACGCACAAAAGCTTTTTAACGCTGCCCAGATTAGCTTGCGCGCTATACTGGTGACACACCGCTGCCCGAAGAGCTCCAGCGGCTTCGGTGTATAGAGAAACAATTTGTGTAATTCAATACACTCGCACTGACCGAGTTGACGTAGGTCAGGTACACTGCACAGCACTAAACGTAAATTACGCTATGCCGAATTTGTTGTAGCGTTTGGCGCAGATTTAAATGTGAGCGCCGTTAGTGTCACAACACACAACACAAGTTCAGTTTTTATTTTTATCTGTTTTAAATGCCTCTTGTTAAGTTTCTTCGTTTTATTATGAATGCACTGTTCACAACACAAACACAAATTCAGATTTTTTTTATTTTTATCTGATTTGAATATTTGTTGTTAAGTTGCTTCTTTTTTTTTTATGTGTGCACCATTCACAACACAAACCACAAGTTCAGAGTTTTTTTTGTATCTGCTTTGAATACTTAATGATTATAGATTTTAGTTAGGTAAATGTTATATTTATTAATATATTTATTATTGTTTACAACTTAGCTGAATCGAGCAGTCTATGAAGGAGTTAATTAGCGCTTGGACTTGCTGTCTCAAGGCATACAAATTGTGAACTAAAAACTAAGTTGACAAAAAGAGACTTATGAAGCTACAAAGAATTACAATGAAGAATTATTAAAGTATCAAGTTACACAATGCAAAATCATAGCGGCTGCAGAAACGCTTAGCTTGCGCCTCATGCATTGCCTGCTATGTGAAGACATCCGGCCCAGAGCTGAGTCAGCGTCTGTGCTGGAGTCAAACCGAGTCGCGTTAACTTATGTTAACTACCCCCCACTCAAGTTAAGGCCGCCCTCGGCCGACCCTATTTCAGCGATCACCTCTTTCATCCTTTGAGCCGTAGCCTTCTTCTTCATGATCTGCCGATAGGTGAAGCCGATGCCAAAGACTATGCCACAGGCTACTCCAAGAAGAAGCAACAGAATGGTCAAGTTGATGTTGCCAATTTCGTCCCTGACTTCTTGTATTGTCTCCAGATTGCGTTCATTTAACCGATGAAGGTAAGGGAGACTGAGGATGTCCTGAAGGCCTGTGACATTCAACAGAGGGGATGCTGCGATGCCTGGGAACCGGTTCAGAACGTTGTTGCGATTGATGTACCTTGTTCCGTTTATAGTGACCCAATTGTTGAAAACGATCAATTGTGCGCCACGCACCCAGGATTCGGTGCCGTTATCTACGCAGATTGCCGCCGTTGATGATGACTATTCCGTCGTCAACCCATGTGATTGCGTCTAGGTTGCTTGGCTGAATTTCGCAATGGGCTATACCTGGCCGTTGATCGTTGGCAAAATGTAGTTCTTGCGGTGGCTGTGCAGTTCTCGAGCGCGTTGATTTGATCCTGGCATTCGGCGATTATGTTGTTCTCCATTCGCAGCATATGGCTTTCGTGTGCGACAGGGTAGACTGTAATTTTCTTACAGGTGTGTTTAATTTTTGGAAACGAGATTATAAAATATATCACGTTTGTGGATTTTAGAGCCTTAACGGACGAAACGGACATTAGATCGGCAATGGGAGTATCTGTGGGCTCTTCAAACCAAACGGATTTTAAGTCTGCGTGGTCTAAGATGTTTGGACTGACAATGTTGGCCTTAGCTAGGGTTATGGCGAGCATTAAGTTCTGCAACTCCATTGACAACATTCTGTTTCGGGCCAAAAGTGTTTCGTATAAGTGACCGGAATCAATTTGCCTGCCCTTTGCGGCTTTCAAAATTTGGTTAACTGTGAGTGTGAGTTGGTTAATCTGATTCTGTACCCTAGTGTTTATCTGCACCTGTCTATTATTTGAATTTATTAATTGGGCTTCGTTAATTCTTATTTTCTCTAAGTCCCTGGCGTCGGGAGTGCCTGCGACCACCTTTAAAATTGAACCCAGAAAATCTAGACTTCTAGCGATTCTGTTGTGTGTGCCCAGGGCTTCCAGCATGTCTCTGAGATGTTCTGCATCCACATTTAGAAGTTTTTTCATATGTGATTGTGGAAACAGGTCACACAGCTTCGCTGTCTCATCCACCATGCGCTCATATTCAGATATGTTCGCTGAATGTTGGACGAAAGCGAACTCATCCCATACCAAGACTTGGCCGTCGACAATCGGAATGTACTTAGCGTGCGAGTAGTCAGTGACACGTGCCGAAGTCGTTGAGAGGATAAGCAGTCCCAGAAACCCAAACCTGTGGAGAGAAAATTACTGAACTTATCTAACTTACAAATATTACCAAGTAACCCAACACCAAGACTTATCTAAAGCGGGGAGCCACGTGGCTTAAAAATTATATCTCTAGCAACCTAATACAAAAGAAAAATTGCCAAATGGCGCAATAAAAATTAAAAGTAAAATAGAAAACACTACTTAAGATTGTCCTTGTGGACTACCCTCCCCTTAATGAGAACTGTGGTTCCCAGGTCAGCTTTTACGGCCCTCTCTTCACGCAAAGGTGTAAGTTTATTTCCGAGCATGCGATTGGACTTTACCAAAACTTTCTCCCTAACCTCAAAGACCCTATTTCGTCGGGAGTCGTTCTCCCTAGCTCTGAGTGTGTCCTGAGCCCTTTTGAGCTTATTTTGAATCTGCGTCTGTGATTCGCCTGGGAGTGAACGGACGACATCAATTGGCCGCTTATCAGTGACCGAGTGGATTGTCTTGTTGTACTCTATTGTGGACAACAAGATTACTTCTACAGTGTCGCTAATGTTTTTGTCTATTTTTAAACACCTATCAAGTTTCAGCAGGGTACTATGGAAACGCTCGAGCTGCGTTGGAAACGCTATGCAAGGGCGGTGCATTTGAAATGTTGACTCCATAATTGTTCATCAGTAGTGAGCTGATAGTCTGGGAGTTCAAAGCTGGCTCATTGTCACAGTAGATTGCTTTGACTCCTGGGAAGAAATTCATGAGCTGTAACAAGGGTACTTTTAAGTCCTCTATTGTTCTAGATGCGATTGGTTGAACTACGGCGAATTTCGAAAATTTGTCAATACAAGTCAGAAAAAATTGTTTGTCAGATGAGAAAATGTCCACGTGTAACATTTCCCGTGGGTGTGCAGGAATCGGTGTCTCACCAATTTCTTGTTTCTTAGGGCGTCTGTCGTATTTAGCCCTGGCACAAGTCTTACAGTTTTGTACAATTTCGTTGGCTATTTTGGCCATTTTTGGGAAATAGTACTCTGAGAGGACCTGTTTTATGTTCTCCTGAGCTGCCCTGAGGGCTCTATTGTGGTCTGTGATGAGAATTTCCCTTCTCTCACTAACACTGAAAATGTCCACGACTCTATTTTTGCAGTGCCAGAACTTGGTAGTTGGAAATTTCCGCACTAATTCGTCCTGAACAAGTGCCAAAGTGTGCAAGTCGCATTCACCACATCAGGCTTGACTACTTCCACTAATTCCTCGAGAAGTGATTCTCTGCAGGTAAAATTCAGAGAGTGACGCCTCTTGTTTCCAAAAAGAATAAATCTACGCCTCAGTGGGAAGCGTGCCTCTTCAATAATTATTTGGTTCTGGAAACAGTTCAAGGGCTTGTCAGTGGACTCTATGGTGTAAGTCAAGGAGAGCTCACTGTGAACCGTGGCAATGCATGATTCATTATCCTGGTGGCTCAAAGCGTTAAGCTGTTGCCTGGACAAGGCATCGGCGACCAAATTTTCCTTGCCTCGCTTGTAGATTATGCGTGCGTTGGATTCGTCAATGCGCGCCTTCCATCGCTTGATTTTAGAGTTAGGGTTAGATTCAGATACGGCAAAGGCCAGAGGCTGATGATCTGTGATCACCCCGTATAAATAATGGCGCAATTTGCCAAGGGCCCACACGATAGCTAGTAGTTCTTATTTGTTTGTAGCATAATTAACCTCTGGATTCTTTAGTGTTCTGGAGATCATAGTTATGGGACGCCCTTCTTGGGAGAGGACTGCTCCTATCCCATATCCCGAAGCGTCTGTCGTTAGATCAAACGGCTTATTGAAATCGGGGTGTCGGAGCATGACATCCTCAGATGCCAATATGTTTCGCAGCTTTTGAAACGCACTGCGTTGGAGATCAGAAAATCTTTCTTGATCTATGTTTGCTAACTGACCCATTTTCACCCTTAAGAATATCTGAAATGGGTTTTGCTATTGATGCAAAATCTTTGATAAAGCACCTATAATAGCTCACCTCGAAAACCATCTTGGGCTCCGGGAATTCCTGTATCGCTTTGACTTTCTCTGGGTCGGCTGTGGCACCATCGCTTGTGACCACGAATCCAAGAAAATTCACGCTTTTCTTACAAAATTGCGACTTTTTCTTGGACACCCTCATGTTAGCTTCATATAAGCTTTTTAATACCCAGTCAACATGACTGACATGGGACTCCTCATCTTTTGAAAAGACGATGACGTCATCGACATACACGTAACATGTCTTGCCGATCTGCTCTCGCAGTATGTCAGAAGTCGGCAGAATTCATATTTTCCTCCATTTACGGAAAAGGAAGTCTTCTCCCGGTCGCGTTCTGCGAGCATAATTTGGTGATAGCCAGACTTAAGATCCAGTGTCGAAAAGTACTTGGATTTACCCAGGTTTCCCAAAATCATGGATATATTGGGCATGGGATACCTGTCCGTAATTCATTCATTGAGTTTCCGAAAGTCCATGACGAGACGCATGTTTCGGTTACCCATTTCATCCGTGACCTTTTTGTCAACCACCCAAATGGGGTTGTTTTAGGGAGAAACGGATTTCTGAATTATGCTATTCTTCAAGAGATTTTGAATCTCTTTATTGACAAATTCAGCTGCGCCCATAGGATAAGGGTATAGCTTAGCGTAGATAGGATGTTCGTCGACCGTTCTAATGGTGGCTACCACCGATGTGTTGTATGGTAGCGCCTCATTAGCGTCTGCGAAAGTTTTTTTCCTATCCATTAACATTTTCAAAAAATTTTCTCTTATCAGGGGAGGTGCGTCTGCGCAATCCACGTTAGTGAAATTGACATCAACACACCTGTGGTACAATATTGGGTCAGAATTGTTGCCAAACCTGAGTTGGCTGGAGTTTAGACAAAGCTCAGCCCCGACTTCTGTCAACAGATCTATAATCCCCTCAAATGTTGAAAGTTCTGAGAGAAGAAAAAAGGTAGCCTTTTTTCCAAACATTGACACATAGCACTTCTCTGAAATTTTGGTAGTGAGTGGTAAAGGGGTTATCGACTGGGCGAACTCCTTTCAGCCCATTGTGCGGCCGAATGTAATTTTTTGCCGCACCCGTGTCGATGAGAAACTTCATCTGAGTCCCCGCTACTTCCCGCCTGATGGAGGGCAGCAGGGACTTACCCCTAAAAAATTGAGAACGTCAGAGTCCCCGTCCGAATCATCAGCTATTTGCAACTCGGCATTTTTTGCTGCCGCTGCGTACCCCTCAGATCCACATTCTAGGCTCTGAGTGGTGTGATTTACCCTTTGGCGCCTATGACCCGTTGCTCGATCGGAGGTTTTTGTTCTCTTGTACACCTGTGGGTTACCCGAGTTGACGTACGCTGCCGCCTGCGACGGCATCAGAGCTCTAGACATTGAAGGGTCAACGTCCATTGGTTGCAGATCATTGTTTCCGTTGCTTTGCCTACCACTACGCTGGTCGGTCTGTTGGGGCTGTTGGGGCTTTTGTTGCTGCGTGTAATGTGGGCTTTTTGCAAGGGCAGGCTGTGCTTCAACTGCATCCGAGCCCTTTTGTCGTTGCTAGAATTGAGGCTTTTGGTCAGGCTTCCAGACCTTATCCTCGATACTTCTGGCATAGTTTGCTGCGAAGGTATACCTTTCATGATTAGCCTCAATTTCTTGTGCGAGTGCTAAAGCTGAGGGGAGATCGAGCGGATGTGCCGCAAATAGAACGTCAGAGAGACTACGCTTAAGGCCAGAGATAAATATGCGCAAGGCATCACCCCTAAACTTCTCGCACATTCCCTTTGCTAGTGCCGTGTCGTATGTCATGTTGACCTTGTTTATGAGCAAGGTGAGCTTTTTCTCGACCTCGTCATAATACTGAGGCAAGGTAAGTTGTCCCTGTCTGAGGGTGCCCATTTCTTGTTCTATGACATGGACTGGCCTCTTGTCACTATAAGTGAAATCTAATCTGTTGATGATAGCACCAAAGTTTAAAATTGTGGCAAACGAAGACAAAACTGCGTCTTGCTCCTGATGATTATCACTGCCTGATAATGGCGAGAGCTGCCATTATATCGTCTTAATATCTTATACGCTGCCATTGCAGCTTGTCGCCATGGTTTCTTGCGATCCCGAGAACTCTGCTAGACACTTGACCGCATCTAGAGGTTCGTCGCAGCGGACGTTGTCAACGATTTGTATTTCTTCAAACACCTCGACTGGAGGCACTGTGACTTTCAGGTCTGTTACCTTTTCTGTCAACTCGGCAATTTACTGGTTGAAGTCTTCCCTGATAGCTGTATCTCTTTCATTAAATGCCTTTGACTGTGCCTCGAGGGCAGCTGAAATTGCTGACTCGATTAAAACCCTGAGTTGCTTGGGATCCATATCTACTTCGTTTGACTGAGTGCCTTCTAGATCTGGGTCCACCCTAAAATCGTTGTTATCTGAGTCCTCGGAGTCAGACTTACTCAAAATAGGGTCCCTATATTTCCCGAATGCCCTTCTCATAAGTTAAAGAAAATAATCACTAATCACAGAATCAGATTATGACAGATGACAGAAAAAGATTATTTATCAAAATGACAGAACAGTCCATTGGGTTTGCACAACAGAACGACTAATATACAATATAGCCAAACACAAAATAAAAAATTATTTAAACATTTTTTTATTTTTATTTTTTTTAATTTCTTCCTTTTTTTATTTTTTTAAAATTGCAGCATTGTTGCTGAGTGGTTTTCTGTCGATGAAACTTGATTCCGGGCTGAAGAACCCAGAATGTGCTGACTGGCACAATTGTTGTGCGGGAGTTGAGGTTTTTAGTGTGCCAAACGAGGAAGTTTGGTGGGAGCTGCAGTGACACACTCTGGTATGGTGACTCGCGCACGCACTGACTTAAACGTGAACTACGCTGTGTTGAATAAGATGATGGCTATTGGTACCGAATATTTTATAAGCAGTAAGGCACAGCTTTTGTCTTTAGCTCTATTTTTATAGCATTAAATCGCTTGACTTTTCACAGTTTTTGCTTTGCGCAGGTTTTCCACGAACTGGGTGCCAATTATGTAAATAAAAGACATTAGCGAATTGATGACGCTTGTGCCGGAGTAATGTCGTGCTTTATTTGACGTTCGCTACAAAACTGATTTATTGGATACCAAATTTATAAAGCCACAGTTAAAGACAATATTTTGAAGCATAAACATCACGCTGCACGGTCATGGTCGGCCAGCCGACTCAGCATAATTGTAGGCGACAACGGAAACACAAAAGTATAGATAAAAACAAAAGTATTCAGTTACCGCCGTTGCAGCGAGAGTGCTGATACAATGTATTCGTATATCAGCATTGCGCGTGTGAGTGTTATATGTTAAATTATATATTGTATAATTGTATAATGGTATATATGGAATTTAATTTGTTTTTGTTTTAATTAATTTAATTTAATAATTTTAATTTTTTAATTAAATCCTTCTTCGATCATTGCAATGATCTCCTCTCTAATTTTCGTATGGCTTTACGGGCCATACTCTTATCGGGCGACGCAATTAATGATAAAGTTTTAAAATTTTTCTTAATAACCGCTATCGGTTCCTTTGGCGCAGCTTGTCGCACTAGGCGGTGCTTTTGGTATTTTTGATGTGTTTGCCGTTATTTTAACTGTTGAATCCAGGTACTCGTGTCCTGTCACGGTCGCCATGTACTAGAATTATCCAATCAATAGTGTCAATAGCGTCAGTTCCGTTTTAATGCAGTTTGTCGACTGTTGTTTATTAAATTCATATCAGTTCGCTTAGCCTAACGGAGAGCTATGTTTGCATGCATAAAAGGTTGTACATAACGGCTCTTGCTCGTACAGAACTGGCTAGAGGTCGCAAAGTGCATGCGCCGCACATTTGGTAAAGCGCCGGTCTCACGGTCGGTGCTTGGATCTTGACCATGAAGTGGCCGATCCTATTTCAAGTGCAGATATTTATATAGACATTTATATGTCTTTTAATACATGCAACAAACAGTTGCGTAAACCGCTTAATTATTATATGCTTGACACTACCTGCACCTTCTCTTCTGTGCATAAAGGTACTAATTTGTTTCCTTCTCTAACTTAAAAACCGTGTTTTGTCTTTTAGGGTTGTGTGTAACTTTTTCCGATTGATTTCCTAAGTTTTTTGCCTGATGCATAGATTACATTTAGTGGCCTTTTCCTATAGCCCATAGCTCGACCGTCTCGTCTATCTTTCTTTCCATCTTGAGACATCTGGTGATTTCTATCAGGTTCTGTTATCACAGTAAATGGTATTTGTTCTAGGAAAGGTTTTCAAAATCTGCATCGGATTTTTGACGTCGACTATCGTTTGAGATATTATTGGCTGAACAATAGCAAACTTTGAAAACTTGTCAAGGCAATGTGGCAATGTGAGGCCTTTCTCCAGTGACGGATGAAATGGGAGTCACTCCTAACTCTTGTTTTTTGGATTTGTCATACATGGTCTTGGTGCAGATCATACAGTTTGCGACAACTTCAACGGCCAGCATAGACATTTAGACAAATAGTAGCCTTACAGTATCTGTTTGACGTGTTCGCAATGTATTGCATTCACGACATCTAATTTTAGGCACTCCTTTAGTGAATCTAAAGCATTCACTTTATCGGTAAAGTATATTGTGTGGCGCACTTTTTGGTAAAATAGAATGAAAGTACGCTTAAACGGGAATCTTACTTCTTTCAAAATTACTTGGTTTTAAACTCTCTTTCATTGGTGGTAAAACGAACTTCGTTGCCTTTCAGAGTTCAGGAAATCATTGTAATTGGCTAGCCCCCTTGTGAAAGCACTGCTTCAAGACCATAAGCAGAGGCGTCTGTCGTGAGATCAAACGGCTTCTTGATGTCTTGGTAACGAAGCATAACGTCCTCTGAGGCTAATATGCTGCTCAATTTCAAAAAAGGCAAATCATTGAGTGCTTTTAAAATGTATTGGGACTTTTCTAGACATATGTTTAATAACATGTTTGAGGAGTTCTGTGAGAGGTCTTGCAATTACTGCGAAGTCGTAATTGAAGCATAGCCAGTCCTACAAATTACCTAATTCTACAAACTCTTAGATCGCTTTCACATTTTCGGGGTCGGTTTTTGCGTCGCCCCTAGTGTCAATGAACCTCAAGTACTACACACATTCCTGGAAAAACTCGGTCTTTCTCATTGGACTCCCTCATGTTGGCCTCACTCTAAACCTCAGTCGATGTGTTTGACGTGGTTAGATTTAGTTTCTGAGAAAATGGTGACATCGTTAACATCAACATAACATATTCAGCCAATTTGTTCACGGAGGACATCATTAATTGTTCCTTGGAATATGCTACTCGCGTTCTCCAGTCTTCTCACGGTCTTGTTCCGCTAGGAAAATCTGATGGTATCCAGATTTTAAATCTAGAGTCGTGAAGTATTTGGCCCTCCATAGATTGGCTAATATCATAGGCATACCGATCTGCGACTGTTCGCTTACTTACGTAGTAGTAAGTATGAGTAACAGTAAAATTAGTGTTGTCCGCACTTTGTAGCGCTGTCGGTCTGATGTCCATCACTAATGTGATGTCGGTTCTTTGTTCTTCTTCTCAGTTATCTGTTTATCAGGAGTTTTATGTAGTTAACATTTCCTTCTCTGTTAAATAAAGAAAAAATATTCTGATAGTTTTATATTTTTATTATTCAGAGCACATTTGTTTACAATTTATAAGCCTACATTGATCGCAAAACTTTTCTAAATCGATCCAAAACGATATTAGCATGGACTTCCTTAAATATTAAAGCTGGGCGGAAACGAATCGAAATTTCTCCACAACCACCAGTTTGAATACCGTTTAGCTTTAATGTACCGACTATTGAATCCCTGACTTTAGTGTTAGAACAGTTTACAGCTAAAAATGTGCCACGTCCACGAGTAGAGTTTAATAGATGGGGAAATTCCTTTTCCAAGCTTAATAATCCCTGTTTTAAAACTTTACCAGCAGCATCAACGTTTGCCATTAATTGCTCATCTTTAATGACTTTTAATATTTCTTCCAAAAGAATTATTTTTCCTGGATCACCCATCCAAGTGTTAAAAATTCTGTAAGGCTCTTTCGGCGCAAAATCATCATTATGGAAATATCCTCCCAGTTGCAGTTTTTTACTAAACGTTACGACATCAGGTGGATACTCAAGGTTAAAATGCTCATGGCACCAAAATTTTCCAGTGCTTCCACCACCAGTTTGAACTTCATCAATCAAAAGTGCAACACCGTTTTTCTTGCAAATATTTTGTAGAGCTCTAAAAAATTCTGGCGAAGCTTCATTGTCACCGCCCTCACTTTGTATTGGCTCTACGATAACGCCAGCAACTGGTTTGTCTTTCAGTTTATAATCCTCTATTAGACTTTGCACTTCACTTAAACACTTTTCATCTTCTTTTTTATTTTCCGCTATATTCTCTTCTAATGGATACCTATATTGCGGAAACGATGCAATAGGCCAGTCGAATGATGGAACGTCAATTTTGTGAATATATTTGGAATGAGTGGTGGACAATGCTCCTAAAGTACGCCCATGAAAAGCACCTTTGAAAGAAAGGATACTAAGGTTTGGGGCGCCTGGTGGCAAATTGATCATACATGAGTTCTTCTCTTCTTCAGTAAATCCTGAATTTCCTCGAATCTTACTTTGATACCTGAAAAGCAAATTAGAATACTTAATAAGCATTTTATTCATTAATCAAAAAACAATTGCATCGTAGTAGCCAATAGTATTAAAACGTAACGATAAAAATAAACAGATGAAAATTAGATTATAAGATTGAAACCAGAATAAATAAATGGGTTATGGTTATATCGATAATGGCTTTGGTTTACATAATAATAGATTTAATGCAACTTTCTCTCTTCTTTTCGTTAAATTAATACTTTTGATTTTTTAATTGGGGCAATTTAAATAGAAGCTTCTATAAAACGTGAGGTTTTAGCTGATTGCTCAAGCATATCAGCACTATATACAATTTGTTGCCATCCAACCTAACCTGTCGTTGCAACTGATAAGAGTTCAATCGCAAATATATTATTGCATTGAAAATATTATTTGTATTCCTTAATCCTAATTTCCTAACTGTGTGGTATGCATAGTAACAAACAACGTACCAAAGAAAAATGCTCTTAAATGCATTTTCATTTGAACAGGATCCACACATCATTGTCGTGATTTTGTTTAGGCCTTTTGGAGCAATATTCATCAATATCGAATTAAGTTTTTCCGGCCATTCTTTTCCAGGAAACACTCCAAGTGCAGGTCTGTTAATCAGAGCTGTAATAAAGTAAGTTTTTTTTATTAAATTAATTAGTAAATTAACTTGTGCCTAAGGGTTTATCTTTACATATACGTTTTCAGCCATTTTGCCATTTTCATTTAAAGAGCTTCATGAGTAGCTAGGGTTATTTTTAAAAGAACACAATTTCACTATTAAATATTTTTACAGCGTCGGTCACAGCAGAGCCCACGAATACACTCCAAAAGCCGGTGGGAACTAAAGAATTAACCCTATGTGATTTTATAGACAGGCGTGTTAGGGGGCTTTCAAACAAGAACTTTAATCCAGCTTTGACATAGTGGATAGAACGTGTTGTAGATACCAGAGCTACGAATATATCAGTTAGCTACAGAACAGATAGGGTTAAAACTATGAAGGTTTTTCCACAGGGTGTTATCCTAATGATAACGGACATAGCGTGGCGTAGCGTGCCAACGGTTTGCCGAGAGTAACACCTACTCTGCAAAAGGAGTTTTCAGCACACCTTCTGGGCAGATTAATAAAAGTACGCAAATAAGAGACTGTTAACAATGGACCCACAACATAAAGCAGAAATCAAATTGACCTTCAACCGCATCTCAGAATATCACTTAGTAGCAAAGGAAAGTAAACAGATGATAACAGTTTCTGTACTGGTGATTAGATGGTTTCTGAGGAAGGCGCGAGAAAAGAACCCATACTCTGATATCCCTAATCATAGGGAAAATGTATTTTAAAATAAGTGCCATGTGCCTCTCTTAATAAAAAAAGAGGTAACGCGAATAAGGACATCTACTCACGTAGAGTAAATTTGTTTTGTGAGTAGACATTTTTGCTGGCTATTCGGCAGTACGTATGAATTTAATTTTTTTGACGATTTTTAACATTCTACTTTGAATATATATTGGAATGTACCTGCGTTTACATACTACGCACTATATCTTTCACAGTTATAGAGGTGCTCTCCAAATTTAGCATATAGTTCTGGTCACCTCCTCTAAAGATCAAGCCAAAATGTGGCAATGGTCGCTACAAATAAAAAATTTTAAAAATGTGAAGGTCACTGCTTCAAGCTCTCATTAATCAAGATTGTTTTCGACTGATTAAAGCTGTTACTTCACAGATTTTCGGCGTTCAAAATAATAGTTTCCTAGTTGGTAGTTATTAAATTTTTGTTTTTATATATATATTTATATTATATTGTCTTTTTTTAGGTTTTGGTTGTTAAGTGTTCGTGCAAGGACGAGTTTCTCATTTTGATAACCCAATACTTATTTCTGAAGGAATCACGTACAAGGGAATTTAATGTTTGTTGTATTCCTTACCTACTCTGATACACATAGCAATCAAATATTCAGAAAATCTCGCACTATGCCAAGGATTGTTGAAAAGCAGTGCCATACTTAAATCGCAAAAACAATCTAGTAGCCTGGTAGGCATAGAAGAGTCGTTATTAAAAAAAAATACATATATGTATGTTCAAAACCATTGAGGTTCGTCAAAGAAACATTGAGTTGGCTCTTGAAAAGTGCAGGAGCATTTTGTGGTTGGAGGAGTCCAATATTGTATTATATGATGTCTGATGATCTCGACAATGCTTAAGGCCTCCACAGAAATCAAAATACAAGTCAATGTACACTTGCAAGAGTGTTACACATGTTGGCTCTAGTACACATATAACATACACATATATATTGGGCGTGGTTCTAGACACATGGGTTCACAAGTGTTCAGGTTTATGGCCGCGAATAGGTAAAAATATTTCAGAAAGCTGCTACCATATGTTAGCGTCATTTGGAAATTGATTTGGAAATTTCAGACGGACAATGATTCATATCCCACGCGCAAAGTTGCCAAATATTGGTTTGCCTCTAACAGGGTCAATGTGATTAAACGTTCCACACAGTCCTCCGATCTTAATGCAATTGAGAATTTGTGGTGCAATGTGAAGAAGAGTATTTCTGAATATCAACCAACCAATAATTTGAATTCTGGGAAGGTGTCAAGAGCTCCAGAGAGATGCAAAAACCTGGTTGACTCCATGGGGCGACACTATTAGGCGGTACTTGCAAACAAGAGCTATACAACTTAATATTCAAAATTATAGCTTTTGAAGACTTTAAAATTATATTCACAACAACAAAATAAAAATATGAATAAGTGTGGGTGCATTCTTATCCCAAGAAACTTTTCTTGCAAGCGCACTTTTAGGTACCCTAAACAACAATCATTACTAAACATCCTACGTATTCATGCCAAAGTGGCTAACTCTTTTCATTATTCACAGAACTCGTCAAGCGAAATGGAAGAAGAGCTACCGAAAATTTAGTCATATCGATTTTCGTCTGTGCTTAAAACTTAAAACTCTGAGAGCACTGAGAGCAAACCCAGGTAATGCTCTGACCCTCACAAAGCAAACGGCACGTGAGCGAAATGATTACCCGAGCAAAACCAAAGTCGCTTTGGAACCTGCCACGCAGAAAATGCGTGTCATATATTTTGTTCTAGATGTTCCATCTATATGTTATGTTATGTTAATGTATGCATACTAGTGACACAAAGGAAAACTAGAATAGCGCCTAATTTTACTAGAAGGTGCTGTCTGATGAAATGCTTAGAGTTCCTTTATAAGCTACGCAAATCTATCTGTCCAAGGCCACGGTGTTATTCTGTAAGCTAGCTCATTTTTCAGGAAGATAATTCACATTCAAGATGTTTATTTAGTGGTGGGCAAAGTGAAACTCCCTCAGCTGAAGAGCCACACCCTTGACACTAGAGAAATTAGAGCTTTAACACTAAACATAGCAACACTTAATACATACTTTTTCTACCATAGGTCAAATGACCGGTATTTATGTTTCCTGATTGAATGTATGAAATATGGATGTTAGAAAGGTTATGAAAGTGCATTTATGATGTATTTGCTATCGTAGTCGGAAGCTAACCAATATTGTATGCCAAATTTATCAGGCTTTTTAAACAAATGATCGCAAGCGATAAGATGATTTGCCCATTTTTTACACAAAACTTCAGAAACGGTAATTTTTCCGGTTGGTGGAACGTTTAGTGTTAAAGCGAAAATCATTGCAATCCTAACTAACATTGCAACCCTGTACTGAAAAATAACACTCAAGCAAATTGTGTTCACTTTTAAGAAAATGGATAACGTGATGGACTTACTTTTTAAATTGCTCTCATCTTTGAAAATATTAAGGAGCCTTGGATGGTTGTAACCCAAAGGAACTGACGAAATTTGAGTATAAACATCAAGTAAAACATTTCCATCCACATCAAAAATATAGTTTCCAGTTGACTTTTCATAATCGGCAAAAAATTGTACAGTGCCAGTACTCTGTAAAATAAAAGAAGCATTTTAGCATTTTATCCGCTTTTTAATTAGGACCGTTAATACTTAAAAAAAACGCAATTAAGGGTATGTAAGAAATATGCAGAAATACAACATCTACTTAAAAACGACTACGCAATACTTTGATTACAGTGTAAATCAGGCACAAATACATAGAAAAAGACGTTCTTGATTAACGTCAAAATTGTTGTTGGATTGTTGTGAGATTGGGCATGAACGAAATATATTCAAATCGATCTTTGAAGGATAAGTAATCTACCTGCCAATTAGGTGACTATGGCTCTTAAGCTCTAGGAGACTTACTCGTCTTCAGTGGGTATTGGAAAAAAATTATAAGGCGGGTATAAATACGTATAAATTAATCGATCGTCTTAACATTTCCTGAAGTTGTGCCAGTGTAACTCGCAGTATATAAATATATGAATATATATATATATATTCATGGATATTTATAAAGTAATAAAAATAAATTTGAGGACTGGAAACATTACATTTGATTATTCATGTTTTTAAAATAAATAAATAAATAACTATATAATATAGCAATGTATATTCATATAAGAAAAAAATTGAAATATGTTGCAACAATTTTTAGCCACAGAGTATATCCTAGTCGGCTATTCAACTAGAGTATTTTTAATTTACCTGTCTTGCATATGTATATGCATGTGCATATTTACTAGTTGTATATAAATTAATTAGTGGTATGAGCATCTCTACATTGACTGGTTTCCCCTAACTTCGACATAATTGTTAATTCGATTAAACGACCTTGGGGTTAGTTTATTAGGTTTGATAAGGCTAACGAGCCATTTCCGTTCATTTCGGTCTTTATTTGAGGTACTCATTTAGGTCCCATTGTAATTTGATGTTCTATTAGTACAAATGTACAGAGTTTATATGAAACCATTGTGATCGGCTTGCCTACTGAAAAGGTTCAAAATATGAAAATACTGTACAGGACTTCTCACATATTTTTGCATATTCATTTTATTTCTTATTTACCACAAACCCGGTAATTTGTTGTTGTTTTTCAAGTAGAAAAACTTACCTGAACTGCATTTAATTGAGCTTTAAGCTCCGCTGATTTTGGTCCGGGTATTGTCTTTGTACGCACAATTGGCTCTTTCGGTTCCCAACTCGTAGAATAAAACCGCATACGATTAACCCCTAAAAATAACATCAGCCAGTTAGTTTATTACATGTACATATGCAAGCACTAATGTATGTATTTATGTACTTAAAAATTAAACATACCATATATACAGTATTTATTCCTCACATACGTGTGAGTCCTTGGTAAGATGTTAAGTAAAATATTCCTCATTTTCCCCGTTTATTTCGCAATAAACATAAGGGTTCTGCTCGACGTTATAAAGACAAGTGAAATTTGGTAGTTAACTTGTCTGTACACATGTACACGTATGCGTATGCATAAGTATGTTGGATAACAATTGGCTCCATCTTTTAATTTGTGTAATTTAAACATGGTTCTGCGTCAAATACATTTTGAAATTGGGTCGACTTATTTAAACCTGTGTTATACACACACTGTGGGTATAAATACAAACTCAGGAAAAAAACAAGTATAAACATTGCAGTCGGGTGTAACTGACTGCGACATACTCATTCACAATATAACAACAGCCAAAACAGTTGAAACTTAAACTTTAATTATTATTGTTGTTTTGGGCGTGACTCGATCTTTTGAGGAGGTCATCAGAAAAGTGTTTGCCAAATTTGGTGACTCTAGTTCTACAATCGTGGGATATATCTCCGTTCACCTGGATTTTATTAATTTGCCACACACAAGAAATAGTTTCGTGCGATCTTTAGATGTGGTAATCTGCTAAAATTTGTTTGTATCTAGCTTTAAATCTGAGGCGTATATTTATATTTTAACGATTTGCCGCGCTTCCAATGGGCGTAACCAAAAAAATCTTAACACATTATTAGAAGCGGGTATACACGAGTACTTCAATAGCGGTGAAAAAAATTGCGTTCATACGGACAGGCGGACGGACACTGAACAAACGCTATATACTCTTTTCACTTCGTGAACGAGTATATAAAGTAAAAGTGCTTCAGTCGAGAGTATCCGACTATGTGACTATGTGCCCACGCACCAGTTTCTAGTGGGGAGCGACCTGTGATGTAAGAGTGTTCTTTGTTAATTCTGCATGGCTAGTGACGTGAAAGAATCCTTTTATGATAATGATCCCCCAAGGCCTTGGTATACCTATATACATGTGTGTGTTGCTTAGATTTAAAATAATTATATTAAAATAAATAAAGTCGGTTCTGTTAAGTGTTTTCCCGAATTACAATCACCCCGTAGACACCGATAACTGTGTACGCAACTCCTTTATGACGGCGTTTCCCAGAACGTTGACTGTAAACTTGCGAGAAGACAATGTAGAAGAAACTGGCTTCCCAATTGTTGTATTTTGGATAACTTAAATGTTAAATTGACTTGTTGGCCCTTTACAGCCCTTCCCCTGAACAGATCCCAATTTTACTTCACTGATATGTATGATCAGTAGATGGTGTCGTTGCGTGCTGTGACTTGTGTCCTTGTACTATTTGAAACCTTCGTCTCCAAAAACACAAGACAACCAAAACACAAAGCTGACTTTAGCAAATAATCTAAACTTAGGCAGGCCCTAACACTTTTGGGCTTTGCACATACCACATGTAGGTTGTATAACCTTTTCGGCTACTGACGCTTGACCCTTAATGGTCCTAATGCTTAAGGTTATCGTCTGCAGTTCTTTTATATTCCAACGAGAAGCGAAACTCTCTACAAGGTTGTGAAAGTGTGAACTTTACCCAATTTGGGTTGATTTGACGCCAAAGTAGTTGGATATGTAGCACATTGACCTCTTTCGCTCTTTTTAGCGGTTTCCAAAAGGCCTTAGTCTAATTTTATCTAGATGTAATAAGCCTTTAATGTTGACGCTGCTTATTTTAAGTACAGGTTAAACCCTTGCTATTCCGGGTTGCCTCCATTGTTATATCTTCAGTCGAAGATTTTGTATGCCCATTGAATTTAATATACCCTGAACACATTGAAAATGAGTAAAAATTATATGATGGTTTTGTGAAATTGTATGTGACAGGCAGAAGAAAGCATCTCCGACCCAATAAAGTATATATATTCTTGATCAGCATCACTAGCCGAGTCGATCTAGCCATGTCCGTCTGTCTGTCCGACTGTCTGTATGAACGCGTCGATTTCAGAGACTACAAGAACTAGAGAGCTGAACTTGGGCTTTTTAAATTCGTATATACCATATAAAGATCAAATTTATTTGAAATGAACGATAACCCGCGCGGTTTTCTTATATTCAGTATTTGTCGGTTTGTTAACAGGCTTTAGAGCATATATCAGAAACTACAAGAGCTAGGGCCACAAAATTTAATATGTCTATGTAAAGGATACGCATATTAGGAATATTTTGTATACCTCCCCACACTTGCCCCAAAAACAAAAAAAATCGCAATTCAAGTACTATATATAGATTTGAATTCTATTGTTAAGTCCTGGAAATTTGAAAATTGAAATTTTTTAACGATTATACTCTTTAGAAGTTAATTTAGAAGTAATTCAAGAATTAATTTTCCATATTGGAGCCAAGCGCAGATGCTTTTGTGTGTGTGTATGTGTATATTTTGTGTAACTGTGAATGAATGAAAAGTGGTTTAAATCTATGTAACGTCTGCTCTCAGCTGGGTTTTAGGGTATCTACTAGTCGGTAGCGATTAGAGCACTCTTATTTTTATTTTAAAATTTATTAGTTTTATCAGCTAATCGACTCGGTCGATAAACATTGGGTTATTTGGTCTCGGACTTCCCGAATTTTACTGCTCTGTCTGGTTACCATTATTCAAACCATTATTATAATGATATTTAAAAATTATTTAACAAAATTAAACGAACATAAATGTCAACTATCTTTAAAAAATATCGCTACTATTTTTCAGATATCGATATATATCGATATTATATCAACATCCCTAATAGCCACCCTCAAAATTATTGTATTGATTGTGTTTTGCTCAAGCGATTGTTTTGCCATTAAATTCATTATAAAACTGTTTACTTTTCGAGTGAATCGCAAATTTAGTGAAAGTGGTAATGTTGCAGGTATGAAATATGTTTGAGAAGTGTAAATATTTGTGTTCGCGCATTTCGAATTGATCAACGATCAAACAACATTTGTTTGTGTACACATTTAAAATTAATATATTTATGCATAGAAGTATATACTAAATGTAGATATGCCTATTTGCGGGCTTTTATATGAGAAGGTATTTATAGTTAGATACATTTTTATCTACGTACAGAAGCGTTGACACCCCCAAAAACATATCCTTAAATGTACAATCAAATGGCTGTTCCCTCTTCACCAACTCGACGCTAGGTATTTTAGTTTTAGTTACAATTACCTGTATTGTCAAGCAAATAGTACCTATTAACAAGTCTTCCCTACTTTGTGTAATAATAAATTTGCGCGTTTGATAAACATTATTCAATATATATATTTTACAAACTCTATATCCTTATGGTAATTTCGCTGGGTTTCTTTTTATTGGTGCTATTGGTTAAAAATGTCCGTTTTTTTCAATATATTAATCCAAATAGTTCAGAATCTTTTGACCTTTAACTATACAAATTTTATACAGATTTAATGTCCTTTAATTTTAACTGAAATAAATATATATTTAGAGTCATAGAACAACTTTCACCATTAAACTTTTAATTATTTAATTTATATTTATATATATATCCCGAATAAGGTATCCCGTTTATACTGACTGCTCCGCTGAATGAATATATATAGGATAAACGGGATTACCTATATTTGACCTATACACTATCGTTGGTCTTAAAACAGACTGAGCCACAACACACAATTCATCTACCAAGGCATGCACACTAACCACAATTTTAAAATAACTGACATTAAATTATTTTGTAGAGTGAAATGCGTTCCTTGACTGATATGTATAAATTTATTTCAATTGAAATATAAAGATTAGAATTCTAATCTGTTTAATATTTCTCATAATATTGAGGTATATATATTTCATATTATTAAATATATTTGGGATTATAAGACGGATAATATCAATTTTTTTTCTTTTTCAGAAATCTTTTCAGTAAAAATATCTTGCTATATGGAACGATGGTATGCAACTTTCACTGATATACTCCGTTTGCCAAATTGATAAAAAAAATGTCTAATGCGGAACAGACTTGTAAGTCAATTGTTAAATATTTATACGATTTAATACATATATATAAATATATAAATGTCTCTGCATATTGCATATTTTATACCTATATTTTGGTATTATCAATATTCACTTCGTCTGTCATTATAAATTGTTTTTATTTAAATAACGTACTTAGTATCTAAAATATCTTGTTTGGTTAGTTCGAGGTTCGAAACGGTGTTTTAGCCTTAAGTTTGGTTCTTGAACCTGGTTAAAATCAAACTTCGAATTGGAACACCATTCAACGCGTTTTTGAATTTCAAATAAAACAATTCACGTTTTCTGAATACCTAAATTTATTGTATGGACAAAGTCAAAAACTAAAAATTGTTGCAATATAGACGTTTATATCTACATTTTTTTGTGAATGTAGATTATATTTAGTGCTAATTTACCGTTAAATGCTAAAAACTATAATTATATTAACCCTTATGAATATTATATATCTTTGGATTGTGCCAATTAGCACTAGCGTTCCGATCGATTTTTATTGCGTTTCTGCTTTAGTACTTACGAATTTTTCCATTTTCAAATTTCAAAATGACCCTGTTTATGCAGCGTTTACTTTTAGTCAACAGTTTAACTTTGAGCACTTTCTTAATGTAATAAGCCAAAAATATAAATTTGTTATTTACTTAATTTATTAAAATTATTATTTTGTCGCCCACAAGCAGCTAAAAGCATTTGTTGAATAAATGTGACATTGCGAGAAATCCCATAGAACGGCTGCGCCTTACCAATTTGTGATTTAAAGCTGAATTCATAAGTCAACTTTTGTCCGTAAGTGGAATTCATGAATCGATGTTTAAGACTGTAATTTTCAGTCGAATTCATAAAATGATTTTACAAATTCAGCAAGCTTAAATGCTGTTTTTTTTTTATAAATAAGTATTATATCTGACTAACCATACTATTAAAACGTGGTACTCCTTCTATTAATTCGACGCAAATAAAAAGTTATACAAAAGCATTGTATAAAGAATATTTGCTAGCTTGATAGGATTATATTCATAGGCATAGATTTTAAATATTATAGCCAAAGGTAAATCCCATTGAAAAAAACACCCATAGTTAAATTTCTTTGAACTTTCTGCTTCTGCTAAGACAAACACTACATCCATACACTTGCCTGTGATTTGAACACGGATACTCGTTGTTCAGCACTTAGACAACTCATATACCGACGACTGCCTGGAAAATGTTAAATTTAGAAATATAATACAAATTGTGTAATGCAAAAATGGGGAACACAAAATTAGTAAAATATTGAACTATCAGTTAAAGGAAAATAACCATGCATATCTGTAAAATAATAATCAATCATCAATGAGTAGGAAGGGGGAATTGTAATTTTGAGATGTCTGTCTGTTTCTATGCAAACTTAAAAAGTATTTTAGTCATGCAACTTTGCATAGGTCGTTCTTTTATTGCTGTAGGCATTACATAAGTCGGTCGGATCAGACCACTTTATCAGACCAAAATATCCTGACCAAACGAGACAATCCAGAGTGCTACATTGCGCCAAAATCATATCAATATCAGACTACTATAGCATATAGCTCCCAAAGAAACGATCGGTTTTAAAATAAAATTTTGTAATAAAATATGTTTCTGTTTTTAATATCATAACCAAATTTGACAATTAACAGCTTTACTATGTCCTAACATATAAGAAAAATAACATATCAAACTACTAGAACTTGCACGCATCTTCCTGCGCTTACTACGCTTCAACGTACGCAAACCAAAGGTGAATATAATGGTTTTGTGCAAATGTATGTAACAGGCAGAAGGAAGCATCTCCAACCCCATAGTGTATATATTCTTGATCAGGATCAACAGCCGAGTCGATCTAGCCATGTCCGTCTGTCTCCGCCCGTCCGTATGTATGAACGCGTCGATCTCGGAAACAGTAAGCTGAAAACAACAACCTACACCGTTTTCCTAAAATCGATAAAAATCTAACACAACCTCAAATTTGTTAAGCTTATTTTGCGTATTTTGAGGGCTAGATACCTCAGATTTGGTTGACATGAATATTTAATATATTTTAATATACTATAGTACTGAGAGAAGATAATCAAAAAGTTTCAACAAGATCGGTTAAGAAATACAGAAGTTATTAAAGAAAACGTGAGGTAAAATTATACAAATCTGAGAAATCTATTGACAGCAAGCACTTAATAAGAGCTAGAGAGTTGACATTTTGTTTTTTAAGTTCGTGTTTACCATACGCAGATCAATTTTATTTCGAATTATCGATAGCCCGTTCAGTTGTCTTACTATCGATATTTATAAATTTGTTCACCATGTTTTTTGAGTATGTCTCAGCAAATCTCTCAAATTTGGTTTAATATGTTCTCGTAAAGAAAACGCAGATAATCAATATTTCGATTTTGGATACCACCCCCTTCTCGCTCGATATATGAAACAAATCACGGTACAATTGAAGTACTACAGCCTTGTGTTTATTAAGTAATCATTTAATAGTACTTGTTTCTTAATATTACATTATTTGCTCATTTTTGTTGATTACCAAGTTTTCAACCTTTATGATTTTATCTTGTCGAACGCAATTTTTTTTTGCCGTTATTGAAGCTAGAGACTTGGAGCACGGAATATATATTCGTGTATACCCGCGTCTAATAAAATATTCCGATTTTTTGGATACGTCCTTTGGGGGCATTATAATCGATAAAAATAAGAGATATAGCTACCAAATTTAGTTTAACATGTTCTTGTAAAGGATATAAAGATTAAAAATGTTTCAGATTTTGGATACCTCCCCCATTCGTCGCACATATAAAAAAACGCAGTCAAGTGCAGACTTGCACTTTGAACTGTACGTACAGTTAAATCCTACTGTTAAGTCTTTGAAATTGTATAACCATTATATTAATAGATTATAAATTATTCAAGAATTAATAGTGGGGGCCAAGCGCAGCTGCTTGAGTAAAATGTGCAGCAAGCTTCGTGCGTTTGTGTGTATAAATTAAATATTTATTAATCATTTATTAATCACTAGGTCGCTCGGACCAGTGATTGAAGATAACCATCAGTTACATTGGGCCGATGCGCCGCAATCAAAAACCGAAATAAAACTAAAGCTAAGGGATACAAATAGAAAAGACTTAAGCTATTGGATTCAACTCACAACGGCCGCTAAAATGCTTAGCTTGCGCCTCGTGCGCTGCCGTTGTGCAAGACATCCGGCCCAGAGCAATGTCAGCTTCTGTGGCTGGTGTGATATCAATTTACATTTGCACTTGCGTTGACTTCTGTTAACTGCTCCCCCTTAAGTAAAGGCCGCCCTCGGCCGTTCCTATCTCGGCGATCACCTCTCTGATGTTCTTAGGTGTGACCACGTTCTTCCTGTACCGATGATAGATGATTCCGCGCGCATATTATAGCGCAACAAACAGCTCCCAACCAAAAGGTCATTACAACGCTGTTGACACTTCCGATTTCGTCTTTGACTTCTTTAATGATCTTCAAGTTACGTTCATTCAAACGATGAAGATAATGGAGACTTAGTGCGTCCTGGTGACCGGTGACGTTCAGAAGGGGAGATGCTGCAATGCCGGGGAACTTGCTCTGAACACTGTTGAGATTCGGATATTTGGTCTCGTTGATTCGAGCCCACTTGTTGAACGTGGTGAGATTCGTTCCGTAAACCCAAGTCTCAGTGCCGTTGTCAATGCAAACTGTAGCAGGCCGATTGTTGATGATCAGAATTCCGTCATCTACCCATATGATCGGGTCCAGATGACTCGGCTGTATCTGACAGCTTGCCGAACCACCAGCATGAAGCTCTCTGGCAAAAGAGCTATTAGGTGATAGTTGACAAAAGATTCCTCCAGGCGTTGAAGTGCAATTTTTAAGAGCGAGCACTTGATCTCCACATTCAGCTATAATATTATCATCCGATTTGTAGTACAGCATTCTCGTGAGCGACAGGATACAGCATCACCTTTCTGCAAGCCATTTTGATTTTTGGAAACTTAATTATAAAGTGAAGGGCGTTTGTGGACTGTAACACTTTAACGGACGCAACGGACATAAGGTCAGCTATTGGAGTACCTGTGGGTTCATCTAGCCAAACAGATTTTAAATCCGCGTGATCTAATATATTTGGGCTTATTATGTTTATTTTAGCAAGGGTCACCGCGAGCAATAAATTCTGCATTTTCATCAGCAACATTCTGTTACGCGCTAGGAGCGTCTCATACAAATGACCAGAATCGACTTGACTCTTCTTTGCAGCTTTTAATATTGTGTTGACGGTTGACGTCAGCTGGTTGATCTGCTCTTGAACTTTCGTGTTTATAGCTACCTGCCTGTTGTTGGAGTTCACCAATTGTAACTCTGTGAATTTAATCTGTTCAAAGTCACTAGCGTCCGGTGTTCCTGAAACTACTTTGAGGGCTGTGCCTAAAAAGTCCAAGCTCCTTTGTTACCCTGTGATGCACTCCAAGCGCTTCTACCATATCTCTGAGGTGGGCGGCATCCACGCTTAGGAGCTTCTTCATGTGTGACTGCGGAAACATTTCACACAGCCCCATTGTTTCCTTCACCATTCTCTCATATTTAGAAATGTTTGCGGTGTGCCTGAATTCTTCCCATACCAGAACTTCGCCCTCAACAATGGGGATATATTTGGCATGTGAGTAATCGGTCACTCGCGCCGCAGCACCCACGAGAAAGAGAGAAACCCAGACTTGCGGAAAACAGACAAAACGGACTGTACTATTAATATGTGTATCCTAATGATAGCGCCAAATGGCTTAAAATCTTAAAGGTAATGCCAAGTGGCGCAAAATATTGAAACTTAAAACTAATGTCAAGTTGCGTAGGGTCAATATTTAATTTTAGCTCTTGCCCTACTTAAGGTTGTCCTTATGGACCACCCTCCCTCCAATGAGAACGGTCGTGCCAAGGTCTGCCTCTACGACTCGTTCTTCACAAAAGGGCGTGAGGCTCGTTGCCCAGCCTGCGGTTTCTCTTTACTAGGACTTCCTCTCCTACTTCAAAAACCCTATTTTCAGCCTGGCTCGGAGCGCGTCTTGCGCACTCTTTAACTTTGTGATATTTCCTCCTGAGGTTCACTTGCGGGCACACGGATGACATCAACAGGTCTCTTGTTGATAACTGAATGTATTGTCTTGTTATACTCAACCGTAGCCATCATTATGATTTCGACTGAGTCATTAGTGTTTCTGTCCAGCTCGAGGCAAAGCGCAAGCTCGGCCAGAGTGCTATGGAAGCGCTCGACTTGGCCATTGGAGGTGCTATGCAGCGGAGGTGCATTAGCAATATGGACTCCGTAGTTGTTTAACAACAGGGTCTTTATTGTCAGTGAATTCAGTGAAGGCTCGATGTCGCAATACATTGTCTTGGCTCGCGGAAAGAAATTCATGAGCTGCAGCAGCGTGACTTTCAAGTCCTCGATAGTGCGCGACTGAATTGGTTGTACGACTGCAAATTTAGAAAACTTGTCAACACCATGTCAAAAAAATCTTTTTGTCTGTGGAAAAAATATCAATATGCAGAAGTTCACCAGGAGTCTCGGGAATCGGCGTCTCCCCTGGCTCCTGTTTTCTCGGGTATTTGGCCGTTGAATTGTTTTGGAAACAATTGAGCGGCTTTTCAGTCGACTCAATTGTGCTATTGCTGTCGCGATAGCGCATCAGCAACTAAATTTTCTTTGCCTGGCTTATAAAACATTCGTGCATTCGTTTCCTCAATGCGCGCTTTCTTTTAATTTTGGCTCGGGTTTGACTCAAATAAGGCAAAAGTTAACGGCTGGTGGTCCGTGAAAATGTTTATGTCTTTTACACCATATAGGTAGTGACGTAGCTTGCTAAGAGCCCAAACTATGGCCAATAGTTCCCGCTCGTTAACGGCGTAGGTCACCTCTGGGGGCCTCAATGTTCTGGAAATCATTGAGATGGGGCGATCCTCTTGTGAAAGCACTGCTCCTATGCCGTAGGCTGAAGCGTCTGTCGTTAGATCCAAACGGCCTCTTATGGTCAGGGTATCGGAGCATGATGTTTTCTGAGGACAAAATGTTGCGCAGCTTTTCAAAAGCGTGACGCTGAAGATCGGAGAATTCTACTGGGATGTTTCGCGATCTATGCTTACTAACTGACCCATTCTCACCCTTTAGGTCGTAAGAAATGGGCTTTGCTATTGAGGCAAAGTCTTTGATGAAACACCTAACTGGCCAAACCAAGAAATGATCTAACTTCGAAAACATTCTTTGGTTCTGGGTGCTCTTTATTTGCTTTTACCTCTTCCGGGTCTGTTGTGGCTCCGTTGCTGGTTACCACAAAACCAAGAAAACCTACGCTTTTCTTAAAAAAACGCGATTTTACCTTGGAGACTCTCGTACAGGCTCTTTAAGACTTTACTCCACATGTTTGACATGGGAATCTTCATCTTTCGAGAAGACTATGACATCGTCGACATAGACATAGCAAGATTTGCCAATCTGCTCACGCAGTATGTCGTCGACAGTTCTTTGGAAGATGCTGGCTGCATTCTTCAACCCGAAGGGAAGTCGGCAAATTTCGTACTTTCCCCCGTTAACAGCGAAAGCTGTTTTCTCACGATCACGCTCTGCTATCATGATCTGGTGGTAGCCGGATTTCAAATCCAGTGTCGAAAAGTATTTGGCCTTACCAAGATTCGCAAGGATCATTGGAATATTAGGCATGGGGTATCTATCAGCAATGGTTTTCTCATTGAGTTTTCGAAAATCCATTACAAGACATGTTCTTGTTGCCAAACTCATCTGTGCCCTTTTTGTCAACCACCCAAACGGGGTTGTTATAGGGGGAAACAGATTTTTTAATGATGCCGTTTTTTAGAAGGCTTTGTATTTCTTTGTTAACAAATTCTGCTGCTCCCATAGGATAGGGATACAATCGGACATAAACTGGTTGTTCGTCAGTGGTCCTGATAGTGGCCACCACTGACGTATTGCAGGGAAGTGCTTCTTCCCGATCCGCAAAGGCTTTGTGTCTACTTTTAGCATCTTAAGAAATGCGTCTTTTACTGCAACGGGCGCGTCGGCGCAATTCAACATATGTAAAGTTAACGTCCACGCACCTGTGGAACTCGATTGGTTCCGTTACTGAGCCACATTTGAGTTGGCCGCTTAAACGTCCAGACGTGGCTATTCTTTTATAGGATTGAGGAGCGCTAGAGTTGACGTACGCTCTGTGCCTCCAAGGCGCTGACCACTGCGGCCTGCACCACAGCCTTAAGCTGGTCTGGATCCATTCCTATTTTTCGTTTGTTGTCCGCGATTTCTCGCGAGAGAGCAGGCTGCGGTTCTGTTTCCCTACCTATAGTAGCGGAGTCGTCTGACTCTGATCCCCGCGCTAAACGGTCCCTGTAACAGCGAAACGCGTTGTTCATGGGCTACGCTGTCAACAATAATATCAACACAGTTTCAAGGGCAGATTAACCACAGCAAATTAAATAAATACTGTCAACGAATGCTTATCGAAAGTTGCTGATGGATGCAGAATAACGTCACTCAAAATTGAACTGGGAGCACAATTACGTGTTGCAATTTTTATTTTTATGTATTTTTTGATTTTTTTACTTTAGATTTCTAACTTAAATTCACGCGGATTGAAAAAAGTTTACGCCAAATGACGGCCCACTTACATTTTAGTTGGTCCTAGCAGGGCTCTATGTGCTACTACTACTGCTGCTGCTTCCCACGCCGCGGTCACGAATGATCCCCCGCTGCCGCCTATGAGTGACAATGTTCTTCGCTGCCCAAACCCGCTTGCGCGCTAGGTTGGTGACAAGTCGCTGCCCGAAGAGCTCCAGCGGCTTCAGTGTAACAAGGGAATTTTAATTGCACTTGTGTCAATGACCAAAATTAGCGTAGGTCAGGCACAGCTTTGTTATTCGCACTGGTTGGTCGATTATTTTATTTGACACTGCACAGCGCAGAGTGTCCAAATTATAAAATGGTTCGAAAAACGTTGGGCGCCAATTAAATATTTATTAATCATTTATTAATCACTAGGTCGCTCGGACCAGTGATTGAAGATAACCATCAGTTACATTGGGCCGATGCGCCGCAATCAAAAACCGAAATAAAACTAAAGCTAAGGGATACAAATAGAAAAGACTTAAGCTATTGGATTCAACTCACAACGGCCGCTAAAATGCTTAGCTTGCGCCTCGTGCGCTGCCGTTGTGCAAGACATCCGGCCCAGAGCAATGTCAGCTTCTGTGGCTGGTGTGATATCAATTTACATTTGCACTTGCGTTGACTTCTGTTAACTTATATGTGTGATTTTGTGTAACTCTGTATTAATGCAAAATGTGTGATTTTGTGTAAGTATGTATAAATGTAAATGTCTTTAAATGTATGTAACAGCTTGCAGCTGGGTTCAGGGTATCTCCTAATCGGGCACTCCCGACTAAAGCAATCTTTCTTGTTTTTTTATTAGAATAATCTGGAATCTTCATAAAAAATATACTCTTAAGGACAGATTTTTACTTTTGCCTTTGCCAGTTCGGTTTTCTCACTAAGATAAAATGTCAAGGATTTGATCATCGATATATACAGAGGCGCACATATGTATTGTCACAGCAGGCATGCTTGACTTTGCTGCTATATTGCGACTTTATTGTGATTGTATATTTTTCTGAAACAGTTTTCCTCTATACCCTAACTAATTTACTACCAAATACGGGTAACACAATTTTGACATTTTATTTAATTTTAAAAATGAAAAAAGTACGAGATCGGGTCGCCAACAAAAATAATATTACATTTGCACGGCAAATAATATGCTGAGATATTGAGAATTGATGGACAGAAGGCGTTTTACCATTAGAAGCATTGCCAATCGCTTTAACTTCGAAAGTTCTAAGCGCAGATGCAGGTTATATTATATAAATATTATGATGTTTCTGACCGAGAAAATTTTGAAATTGTGTGCAAAATTCGAAATGATCCGAGGATAATGTTAACACACAGTCCTGCTGAGCTCCAAAAATAGTTTGCAAAGCATGTACATCCGATGACCATCAGAAGAGGGCTGCGCAATTCAAATTACAATGCATGGGTTGCAAGACGAAAGGCACTCATTTCTCCTATCAACCAGTAGAAGCGTTTGGCTTATGCAAAGGAATATAAAAACAATCCCACCTAAATCAGTGATCAAGTTCTCTTCTCAGATAAGAACAAATCTAATATTTTCCGGTCGGATGCCAGGATAAGAGTATGGATATATGGAACAGATGGGGTGGCGTTGCTTGTCGTCTGCAGGCATGGCCGAGTTGGTGTTCATTGAGAGCATAATGAACAAAAATTGTTCATCCATACGAAGTACAAGTTTATCATTTTTTTTTTCGATATCTTGCTCCGTTTCATTTTTATCGATTTTCTTATCGATTTTAAGACTTGGTTTTCTTGGCATATCTCGGAGACTATAAGAGCTAGAACCATAAAATTTAGTTTGTTATGTGCTCGTAAAGGATACGCAGATTATAAATAAACGCAAATCAAATATTACAGACTTGCGCTTTGGTTTGTACATAGATTCAGATGCTCTTATTAAACACTGAAAGTTTCATAGCTAACATACTCTTAGTTTAGAAGTTATTCAAGAATTTATTTTCCATAGTGGGACCAAGCGGAGCCGATGTGTAAAGTGCGCAGATTAGTGCGTGCGTTTGTGTGTGTGTATGTGTGACTTTGTGAATGTGTGTATGAATGCAAATAGCTTTAAATGTATGTTACGACAGCTCGCCGCTGGGTTCAGGGTATCTCCTAGTCGTGGTTAGTAGTTGTATTTTAACACATACTATTAACTGGTACAGTGGCGATGCTGTCTGAGACGGTAGGTCTTACGCTCGAAACCATCCCCAGGCGCAAGGTTTCTTTTTATACTCGTTCACGAAGTTAAACTAGTATATTGGGTTTGAGCAATGTCCGTCTGTCCGGACGAACGGAACTTTTTTCGGTCTTTTGAAGCTAGAGACTTGAAACTTGGAATTTATGCTTGTAGTTATCTGCTTCAATAACATGTCGATATAACTCAAATCGCAAATCGATAAAAGGTGAATAGTTCCCAACATTGGTGTGCAGATTGCTGGTGACATTCCCCAAAATATGCTTCTGGAACCAGTGCCCCGCCCAAAAAAATCGGAAATGCCTATACCTCCCACAGTTTTTATTCCATATTTGAAATATATATCACAGAAAAAATTTACCGGCCCCGCATCTTCCCGCCCCCGAAATCGCAAAAATTGATATACCTTAAAGAACAAATCGGTAATACGTGTGTATTTCCTACAATTTTAAAGCTAGAGTCACCAATTGGTATATACACTGCTGGTGACATCCCCCAAAGATTGAGACCTTGATAACCCGGCCACGCCCCTATAACGCCCCCAGCCACCCCGCCCCAGAAATCGAGAAAGCCTATATCTCCCCTAGTTTTAGAGCTAGACCCAAATTTGGAATGTACCTTACTGGTTATCCCCTTTAAAGATCGGTAAAAAAAAAAGTGTCCAGTCACTCTCACTTCCGCCCCCACAAATTAGAAAAATATAAATTTTTCCAATATAATAATTAAAACCGTATACGAGTGTTGCGCAGGCGACTACGCCCGACTGCAACGTTCTTTCTTGTTTTTATACTTTTTATGTTTACAAATAATGCTAAGCTACTTGCTTAAGTTGTTATAACACTGTGAACGAGTACTGCGTAGTCGAGTGTAACCGACATTTTTACTTGTATTGTATCTTAAAATTCTTTAACCTCAGATTTTAGAATAGGCACTTTGTATACGCAAATCATTATTTTATTTAAGAAATAAAAGTTTCCATTTTATATATATTTTAATTGTATATACTCTGTTTACTTCACTTCCCCGATAAGTCAATAAATACCGGGTATCATCTTATATTTTGATATTAAAAGCTTAATGCATATTCTATGCAATAAAGAATACTTTTATTTTGTAAAAATGTTCTGTGAAATTGGAAAATAAGAATTTTAGGAGTTGTATTCTTAATAATAAAAATAGTATTAAAGCTCTGAAAATTCCATTAAAATATATATATATTAGACAATTTTGTCCGATAGGAAACAGACAAATATAGGTGCCTATATTGATTCAGCTTTCTGCTAAATGTAACCCGGCGTTCTTTGGTTTGGATGCCAAAATTGAATTTAAATTTTTGACGTAAAGTGACGAGTAACAGTTTTGCACCCAAAACGTCAACTCTAAAAAGAGATATGTGTTACATCATTTTAATCGGTTTCCATGATTTATAAAAATACTACATAGAAACTACTATTTATTATAGAGCAATTTTAATATTAGTCACTATATTAGCAACTGAAATTATGACAAAGATAATAGAATCTCAGGTTGGCAACCCTATGACGGGAATAACAAGTTATTGCTGTGTACAGAAAAAAATTGGTAACTCAATAATCAGCCTGTATACAGATAATTTACGCGCATGCGCATCAGTCAATGTGTTTTAGTCCTTTGGTTCACTTAGCGTTAACAACTTACTGGATAATAGTTAAATAAAATCTTTTCTAAAGCACTCGAAAAAAAATGCAATGTAAATACTATAAATGAGTTCAATACATATCGTAAACATAATGCAATATTATTAACAAATATTAATATTGATTAAACGTTAAAGCACATACAATTAAATATTGAGAAAAACGCGTAATAGATAACGAGTTGAATCATAAGTCTTTAAATATTGATAAATTAAAAACAAATTTATATCAAATTGTTAAAAGTGAAAATCTACATATTCAATGGGGTGCTTAAGTAGTAAAGATCGCCTAACAAAAGAAGATATGGAGTTTTTGAAAACCCACACCCGTTATGATGAAGCTACTATAAAAGAATGGTATAAAGGATTTAAGGTGAGTTTTACAGAGGCTTTAATATTACACGACTAAAACTATAACGAAATGCGTTATTATCTTTCGTGTAGCAAGACTGCCCCAATGGTCGTTTGACTCCTGCAAAATTCGTTGACATGTATAAAATGTTTTTCCCATCTGGAAATGCGGAAGAGTTCTGTGACCATGTTTTTCGTACATTCGATATGGATAAAAATGGTTATATTGACTTTAAGGTAATTACTTAATTATAGCGTTTGCATATGTAAATGATTGACTTATTATTTTTAGTTCACTTTTAAACATTTTAACATACATTTTTTTAAAATAATAAGTAAAAGTTAAAATGAATTGATTATCGGGAAATACTAATATTTACATAGCAGCCCTTTGAAACAAAGACTTATAGGGATAAAAACACATAGTTAGCTGTGTTAAGTATTTTGTGAGTTAATTTCTTTGAGTGCATATATATAAGTTCGGTAGCCTATTTGGACTTCGCCGTCTGTTGTTCTGTCCATCTATGTCCCCAGATGTAATGTACTATATTTTAGTTCGCTCTTACCACAATTGAACTGAAAAAACTATTAGCTACTATATGAACGAATATAACTGCCCGTGGAAAAATATATATTATTTGAATAAGCTTAGTTAGGTCAAGATAACAAAAATAGCCAAAAATATAAGATAAACGCTGACCTGTTGGCTGGTTTTATTGGGAAAAATCTTCCGTAATAACTCAACTCACAACATAAAGGGGTTAGAACTGTCAGGTTCATGAGAATTTATGTAAAATATTTAACAAGTACGTTAAGGTTAACAACAAAGAATAACAAGAAAGTGGGTGGTAGATTTAGTTATATTATTTTTTTATTTTAAATTTAGGTAAAACGTTTGTTGATGTTTGAATCATTTGATTTTGTCCAGAAACTACATAAACTTCTATTTTAAATAATTGTTTTGCAGGAATTTTTACTCGCAATAGATGTTACTTCTAGCGGCACACCAGAAGAAAAACTAAAATGGGCATTTAGAATGTACGATGTCGATGGCAATGGCGTTATTGACATTCAAGAAATGACAAAAATTGTTCAGGTAAATTCAATTTATTTACTTAGTAACTTACTTTTGTTTAGTAGGTAAAATAGTTAAAATATTCGAGTTTGTATGCGACAGTGTAATTCTTAGACACGCATGTTGTACCCGGCGATGCCCTGTTCAAATAAATAATATTTAACTGCAGTGTCACCAGAGATTTGTGTAAAATGTTTGATATTGTTTAGCTTGTTCCTCAAAATCATAATTTATCATTTGAATAAGCTTAAACTAATTCATGCAAACGAATATTCCGATATAGTCCTATATTGTAGCTTGTAAAATAGACGAAGCTAAAACAAGAAAAAAAAAACACCCTGTGTGGCTGCCAGTTGCAGAAAAGAAATATAAAAGAAGAAAATAATGTTCGCTACCGGATGCTACAAGGTTTAAGCAACCGATTCTTCCTTGTCAGGTTGACGATCGCACTCCTAATCTTTATAGGCTCCTGCCGTAAGGTTTCGATAGCATGGCCACTTGATGCTTCACTTAAACGTTGATTTCGCCATCCGCTCACCTTGTGAAAAGGAAGCTTCTGTCCACTTTTAATAATTAAACTGGAGCTACCAAATTTTACTTAGTTCGTTCTCGGAAAGCATACACAAATCAAGAATATTTCACTTTGGATACCTCCTGCCACTCTCCCAAAAATTATAAAAAACAAATGGAATTAATATGGTACTGTCTTGTGCTTTGTGTATACATTTGGATCAATATCGGACATGAATATCGGACAGTAAACACTTAAGTTATAGGGGTTTATATATTTCACAGTGTGTGGTTGAGAGAAGACGAAACCATTGATTAAAGTGTAGCTTTCGATGTGTGTTTGCTATATTTCTTTACTAGATAGATTCTGTGACAGTTACCGAACCTAAGAAGGTAGTTAGAGTTTTACTATTTTAACTTAGTCTCAGATAAACCTGCAATAATACCTTGCTAATCCTAAAAAAGTTCGGATATATTTTACAGTCGTGGGCAAAAGATTCTAAACATATCACTTTATGGGCGCTAGTCTTTTTGAAATGTAAATCGACTTCAGTGTTGAAAAACTCTCATTTGTCGATTAGAATTTGCATACTACCACTAAGCACATAATACGTAGAGTCAAATCGACAAAAAAGTGGTTCCGCATGACTTCCCTTTCGAATGAGGACTAATGTGATGTATTTAAAAGGTTTACCACTTCGGCAAGATCTATTAGAATTTTCATCATTGATTGATGGTGAGGGTACCTAATGGCATAATTGTGTTTTGTGCAAATGTATGTAACTGGCAGAAGGAAGCATCTCTGACCCCATAAAGTATATATATTCTTGATCAGAACGACGAGCTGAGTCGATTTAGCTATGTCCGTCTGTCCTTTCGTTCGTCCGTCCGTTCGACTGTCCGTCTGTATGAACGCAGCGATCTCGGAAGCTACAAAAGCTAGAAACCTAAACTAAACGACTATAGATTCTCCTAATCCATACGCAGTACAACTTTATCATTTTTTTCTATTTCCTGTCTTCGTTTCATTATTATCGATTAAAATCGATTTTAAGACTTGGTTTTTTTGACATATATCGGAGACTATAATAGCTGGGGCCATCAAATTAAGTTTAATAAAAAGTTTAATGTAAAGGATACGCAGATTATGAATATTTCACATTTTAGATACCTCCCCTCATTCGCCCCCCATATCAAGAAAACGCAAATCAAATACTACAGACTTGCGCTTTGGTTTGTACATATATTTGGACGCTCTTGTTAATGAGTGTGAGTGTGTAGGTGTGACTTTGTGAATGTGTGTATGAATGCAAAGAGGTTTAAATATAATTAAATTAAATCGTTCAGGGTTCAGGGTATCTCGTAGTCGGGGGCACCCGACTAGTGCAATCACTTTTTTGTCGATTTGACGACTCTATGTATTGTATGCTTAGTGATACTACCTTTACTAAAGATTTTTAAGGATGTCGTCTAAGGCTCTCTGAAATATTACTGGGAAGTTTCTTAAACCGTAATCTGTAATCGATAACCATTCTATTCATATATGGTGGCTGTAAAAGTCTTATAATTCCATATTTTAGCAACTGTTCTACCTGTTTCTCTATTTCGGCTAATTTTTTGATATATAATTTTTTTTAGTTTGCGAGATCTGGTCTGTTCTAAATTGTATATTATTGACTGTTTGCGTCGCTAGCGTCTTTCTATTTATTTTTTTGTTTATATTTATAATTACAGCGACGTCTAACGTCTATAACAGCGTTCATATTTTTCAAGGTTTTATTTGGTTTATATGACAATGAATTTATCAATAACGAATAGGAAAAGAATATTATGCTGAGTAAGTAAAGAGTATAAGTAGTATAGGGTACGTAAGACTCGGCTCCGTCGTTGTAGGCTCTATGGCCTCTGTGTCGTTTGTGGTTTGAAACACCCGAAGTTGATACATTGCAGCAGGCCAAGTACCCTGTGGCTAATGAGCCACGTTGCATTGAGAATATGGTGGATAATATAACCCAGGGTTAAAGTTTTTTCCTTGTAGGGTTGTGTTGAGTTGTATTTTTAAAATCGATAACATGTTAATACACCTCATTGCAAATCGATAAAACGTGAATATTTCACACAATTTTAAACCAAGAGTTACCAGATTTGGTGTTTAGACTGTGTTAGGCGGTGGTCTCGCCTAAGGATTGCGAACTTGATATCGCGGCCACGGACCCCAGGTCGATTTTCGATATACCTGAAAGCTCAAATCGCCTCCTATTGCACAGTTTTAGATCTAGAGTCTCAAAATTAGACATTTATATTACTGGTTACCCCTTTTAAAGATCAGTAAATCGCGAAAATCTATATCTCCAACACTGTTAGAGCTAGAGTCATCAAATTTTCAAGATATATGGCTGGTTACCTTCTTTATAGATCTTAAAAAAAAACGGAATCGCCCACTGTGGGCGTGGCGATTCGATAAAATCGATATATCTTCCTCAGTTTTAAAGGTAGAACAGATTCCTGATGACCTCCTCTAAAGATCGCATAAACAATGGTTCGGCCTCGTTCACTCCCGCCTCCACAAATTACGAAAATCGATATTTTTGCCAAAATAACAATAATAATTAAGACCGTTTTCGTCTGTTTTAAGCTGTTATTATGCGATCAACGAGTATTTCGCAGTTGGTTACACCCCACAACAACGTACATACTTGTTTTAAATAAATTTAAAATATCTTTCCTTATGTTTTTTTAATGTAATTTTCTTTTCTATTTACAATCCGTATATAAATATGTATATAGTGTATATATGTATATATGTAAAGCTGATTATATCTTATGCACAACAACCTTTTTTTTCACTCAGGCAGCGTACTTGGCAAAGGTGTAGCCATTGGGACCGTGATTGCATTGGTTCAGGTGCAGGCGCTTTTGGTTAACTGCGTTCTTAACTAACATACTGATTTATACAAAGCCAATTCCTCTATTGCTAAAGTTCTCAAAACAGAAGCAAAAATTAATAAGTGGCCTTGACTACTTTTTGGGCTCCGCTTTCATTACACATAAGTGGCAAACTCAAGCAGAGTTCAAGGACTTTTCGTCTAATCGAAACTTTCTATAATTTCTTAATATTAGCAAGAAACTTCCTGGATTTTATTGAAGAAGATTATTTTCTTTCTTTTCACAACATTGAAAAAATATAATTAAGGTAGAGTGCCTGACTAGATGGTACAATGTACTCGAGATGTCGGTTTTTCTTGATAGATCTTATATTGGCTAAATGGATGGCACCTTTTATAAATGATACAAATTGTTGCCAATTATATCAATTTAATCTGACAATAACTTTATTTCAGGCAATCTATGACATGCTAGGTGCGTGCTCATCAAATCGTCCGGCTGATTCTGCAGAGGAGCGCGCAAAAAATATATTTGCTAAGATGGATGAAAATAATGATGGTCAATTAACTCAAGATGAATTTTTAAAAGGATGTTTGCAGGATGAAGAGTTGTCTAAAATGCTGGCCCCTTAAATATTTATATCCCATAATATGTGTGTATTTGATGAAATCAGTAATGAAATGTATAAATATTTAATTTATATTTCTTATACTAAAATTATATAAAAATATTGAACATCATTTTATCTGTTTTAATGAGTTGGATGAAGGTACGTATGTAAATTAATCGATTAACCACAGCAGTGTCACGATATTTAATTAATAATAACACTGGGCCGATTTGTCTCAAACGAATTCCGATTTAAATCAAAACTCTTAAGTATTGCTGATTTCGTCACTTATGCAAGGCATTGGATTAGGGACGTGCGCATTGCCTCGCTAATGATGAAAGCACTGACCAATGCAAAGTACAAATTCTAAAAGATCTTGCCGATCCTTTAAATATTTCACAGATGTAATCATGAAAGGGCTGAAATATTAAACAGTGAGTCTGAACTGCTGTCTGAGCCTGAGCCTTGAGGCTCAGAGTATAGCTCGCGCTCTCAGCTACCTTACTCTCTCTGGTCGTAAAAAATGAGTGCAAGTGCTTTTTTGCGGTTTCACGAGCATGAAATTTTTGCAAACAATTTTTTGTCGATTTTACGACCTTATGTATTCTATGCTTAGTACTTGTACTCAACCTAGCAACCAACGTCATACTTTTGCACGGAACTAGCTTCTTCCTCATGTGCTTCCTCCAAGCCCACGGAAAAACGGCGCCATCGACTTAGTTTCGGATGAAATCTCATCCTTGATATCCTTTACAAATTTAAAGTCCTCTCCGCTCATCCTGTGTAGCAGGGCGAGACCGCCTTGTTGCCTGTAATATTCAGCACAAACGTACTCTTTGAGCGCATCTGCAGTTTATGAAAAGTTTGCTGAAAGTAGTCAGTGCCATTCAATTGGTAACAGCCAAAACTTTTGCTGCATTACGCTACAAAGTTGTCGGGCGGTTACAGGGTTACGCCGCTATGCGCAATTGAGAGGATTGTGACCTTGCAAAAGAACTTAGCTCGCTGATATTTTACTATACAACTGACAGAATTGTTGAAATGTAACATTATAATGCTAGGATCTTACATAATAAAAGAGACAGAGACTTCTGGGGTGGGTCAGTTAAAATTGACTTGAAGTCTGCGTAATTTAGGATTACTGAATTAAATATTCATTTATCTTTGCAAGACTAATAGTAAGCATAACAGAGTGTAAGATTTACATCCCGTTCCTTGTAAACAATATGCACAAGAAGGCTAGCCATATCATCACACGGTGAATAATTACAGAATTAAATTACAGTATTTAGTTATTCGAATTGTCACCAGAGTAAATATAAGAAGTTTAGCTAAGGGAAACCAAAATTATAAATTATTAGCATAATTAAGGATAATTAAGGATTAGGTCCTTGAAGAAGCAAAAGAACTAAGCCCCCGCATTTGAATAGAATGATGCAGTGTAAAAAACACAATTGAACCGCAGATCCCCTATTGATACCCATCCAATTTTTCATTGTATGATCAGCACCAGGGTCTTTTCACTAAAGCTCTGGGCCTAAATCTAGGGCTTAGGTAAGGGTGATGTAAAGGGTCAAATCAGACAAGATAAGTTTATTTGCGAGCAAGGTAAACTTTTCCTTTACATCATCATTATATTACTGCTGGAGCGTCAGGTTTTGCTGTTACAAGTAGATTTTGACTTTTATAAGTGACAATGAGTTACTAGAATTAGCGGTAAAGTCCCTTAAATAGGACTACAGTATTTTTTTTCGTTAGTGATCCTAAAATTTATAAAAAAAAATTTCTTTTTATCAACATGAGGGAAAATTAAATGAAAAAAAATGCCAATGCATAATTAACATGAATGAAAATAAGCCATTGCTACTTCACGTAAGCGTGTCGAATAACGGACCATTGGATTTTTTTACTATGGTACTCTGGCAGGCAAAAGTTCTACAACTGGCGCCTCTACCTCGCCTCACGTAGGCAACAACAACAGCACTGCGCCGACTAAGGTAGACAGCCGACGTAAAAGTTTCTGTCTCATTTTTTGTCGTGGGCTGCTGTCTATGATTTGAACCCTTCTTAGCTTTTTCATCTTTGCTAAACCCTGCGCACCTCTCATATAATTTATAAGAAAAAGCTGTATCTCCCTTAGTTTTACAGCTAGAGTCATAAGATTTGGTAGGCAGATTACTGATGATCTATTCTAAAGATCAAGCCAATAAATTTTGAACCCGTTTACTCACACACCCACAATGTCCGTCTTGCTGTCGGCTAAGATTTTTCGGCAACGCCTACTGGGGGCTTGGCATATCGATCAAATCAATATATATTAATACGGACATATTACAAATGAACTCCTCCAAAGAGCGCACAAACAAATTTTGCGACACGTCCACTGGATCCCTGGCGAATCGATAAAATCCATATATCCACTTCCGCCCGCACAAATTACAAAAATCGAAATTTTTACAAAATAACAATAAAAAAAAATTTTAAGCAGTTATTATACTGCGAACAAAGAATACAGAGTCGGTTATACCGACTGCAACGTTCTTACTTGATTTTTAATGTTTAATGTAAAAATTATTTTGTATAAACTTATAACACATTAACGCTGTAATAATACTAACTTCTATTTCAAGAAACTACGATAATGAAATCAGCTTCAAAAAATGGGAAAGCAAAATAGTAAACTCAAGCCTGAAGTTTTGGAAGATCTGAAACAAAATACAGAATTCACAGGTAAATTGTTATTTGTTTTGAAATCAATATTATTTATTACTATTATTATCTTATATTCTAATGTTAACGTGCCATATTTTGTGGTTGCTTTGTTCACATTCTATTGGCAATTTAAAAAAAAAAAGAGATAATGACATTGTTTTCAACAACTCTATAATTTAATTTAATTTGGACATTGTCACCGTGCTGCTTTCTTACAGACTCAGCTTGTTGACGTCAGTAACATTGCTCAGATTACCAGTCAGAAAAATTTACTTAGCTATCAGCGCAAACAGTCAAATCCTGGTGGCTCCCCTGGAAGCTAAATTTAATACTTTATTCGGTCACCTAGGGAAACTATGCCTTATCGGTGATCAACTCCACTCTCAAACGGTTGCTTAGATTGCTTGGAACCAGGATATTAATGTTTGGCGCTATTCCTATTCCAAGACCTAGATGTTAAACCAAAGACCATAAATCAGCAAATGACTTCGTTATCCCATCGGTATTATCTAAAAATAGGCATTGTGAATGCGAACGGTCTGGAGCTCGTTTTGTTGATAGACACAGGGAAGGTGGATGTAATGTGTGTTTCTAAGTCTCATCTGACCCGCAGATCTTTCCTTCAAATGCCCTGACTTTCCGCCAATCGTCCCGATGATATTGCCGCTGTTTGTGCAATGTCCGTCATGCTGCCCGTTCGTCTGTCCGTATGAACGCAATTTTTTCGCCGGTATTGAAGCTAGAGACAAATTTTGGATATATACTCGTGTATACCCTCGTCTGATAAAGTGTTACGGGTTTCTGGATGCGCCCACTGGGGGCGTGGCAATTCGATTAAATCTATATATCTCCCTCACTTTTAAAGCTAGATGCATTAGCCCATTAGCATACGCCCAATACCGCGCCTACAATGTCCAAAACTCGATATGTGCACAACACCAATGATGCCAGTGCAACATTGCTAGCGCCATCTATTGAATATTTTCGGTAATTATTTTTGTTTGGTTGTCGCGTTTGTGATCGCGCAGATACACATAGTGCTAGGGTACATGTTTTAGTTGTTATTACACTGTGAACGAGTCATCCGCTGTCGCCGACTCCAATTCTCACTTGTTTTTTCTTTACTACGTTGTGCGAACAATGTGCTTTGTATAAAAACGAGAAATACAAGAATATACCAATTGGAATTATATGTTGTTTCATATTGGATAGGTGGGTTATTAGATAACTTCGTCAAAAACGAAATGGTTGGTATCGATGATGTCTAACACGCTGTTAAGTGACAGTTGTGATCGCGCAGAGGCAAACTTTTTTGCACATAATTCTAGGGTACATGTTTTAGTTGTTATTACACAGTGAACGAGTAATCCGCAGTCGGTTACAGCCGACTGCAACGTTCTCACTTGTTCAATAAAGATAGGTTAAAGTGCAAGCGATATATGATCCTACCGAGCCAACCAGTACCCTCTGCGACGCATGCGGGAAATTAGAGCAGGCCAGCTTTCTGTGGCCAAGGTTGGCAATTTTATAATTTCCCCAATAAGCATCCGCTCGGATAGCCGGTCCTTACAAAGGAAAACCTGCCCCAAACAACGTTCCAGTATACGACCAATACATCGTTTGAAATTTTTAAGCTCAGTACCGGCGGTACAATGTGCCCCGAAACCTCGCAAGTCGCTGCCCAATTAACCATTTGTCGAATCTAAGTCAGCTTTCAAGGAAGTTGAAGCTTTTCTCACCCCGCAGTTTTATGAGCCGCCGGCCGGAGTAAATATCCGTTAGCCGCCGGTTAAACCACTTGTTCATAAGTCCACCACACGACGCTCTAGCCATGAACCCGCTGCCGCCCTAAACAAACATTTTCCGACACTCGGCCTCCTTCTTCAGAAGTTGAATCTGTCCAGGCTTTGTCGTTTGATCGCCCCCTCGGACAGGATGTCCAGAAGCGGCTACTGGTACCGACAGCCGACCACAATGTGAAAGGCTTCTAGCCCTTTCACAAAAGTTATGTACAGACTTGGCACACTAGGCATACAGAGCTAACGTGGTTTTGTCTTTCTGCACCAACGCTTGGAGCGACTTGTCCTCGATACAGGCGGAGGTCTCGCTGTTAAATCGTGGCGATCTTAGACAGCAGCTGCCAGTCACACTGTGTTAGGTGACCTAACAGGGCCCATTCGCCGAACAGTTTGTGGCCACGGCCCGAGCCACAGCAGATTTGACTATAGCGGGTCGCCCGCTTAAACATGAATTTTTATTAGTGCAAGGCGATACGCCCAGCCTTTTTAGCATGGGTTTCTTGCTGCGTGCGCTCTTGAGCGCCGTCTGAATTTCTGGGGCTTAGTATTTCTACATATGCCCAACTATGCACGGCCGAGCCTGTTATATTCCACAGTCTCCACTTGCTTTCCGCCATATATCGACACTCATATTCAAGTGGACTGTTCGCCGCTGTTATCTTGGAACGTGGCACACACTCCCAGCTGTCCGCCGATATTGTTTGGGTAATTCTCTCGTACACACTAGTAGATCGGCTACTGGCAGTTGGAAATGAATTAGGAGTCAAAGATTGCTTTCTCGTGCGACGCCGGCTTGTACAAATTCAGTGTCATCAGATATCATCGTGTATTCTGGTACATCCGAGGAGCATCGTATCCACCTGCAACAGGTTTTTGATTAGCGCTGGTCTTAAGTTGATACCACTTCTTTCGCACTGAGGACATATCGTATGCCAACAGGGACTAACGGAATCCCTTGAGAATATCAACGTCAAAGCGAGGTGACGACATTGGCACAGGTTTCTTGGCTGACCAAAGCAGAACGGCCGTCCAAATCCGCAATTTGGTATCAGAGCCCAGAGCGCACGCTGCTCAGAGTGTACCGCCAGAAAAGTTATTTTTCACCGCACTGTGGGCAGCAACCCAGTTTTTTCGGCGCAGCCCTAGAACGCTTGGCTACCGACATTCTGTCTTCGTCTGCCTTTTGAATTGATGAACGGTCGCCCTTCGGTCGACACTGTTATCTATCCAACTTTTCTTCTGCATTTAAAGGAGGGTCTTCATAGGACTCACCATGCAGCCCTCCATCATGTACGCCTCAATGTTTCGAATCGGTCGATGTCCGAAGCTACAGACCGAGTGGATCGACTGGCAACTGTAGTACTCCACAACACTGAATTGGTCTATGAAGTTCGTCTGCCTGGAAAGCGCACGACCTAGACTGTACACGTCAGCCGTACCAATCTTATCTATCCCGAACTCAGCTAGGGGCTCGATCGCTGATCGGTTGACATGTCAAATAGTTTCATCAATATCGGTTAGGAAATACAGAAATGATTAAAGAAAACGTAAAATTTTACAAATTTGATTAATGTTTTCCTAAATCAGACGCAGATCAGAAATATTTTAGATTGGCATGGCTATGAGATAAAAAGACAAATCAAGTCATTAACTTTGGTATGTAGATTGGTGGAGACCTCCCTCAAATATTGAGACCTTGATATCCCGGCAATGCCCACTAAAACGCCCCCCAGCATCACCACCGGTTTTTCAGCTAGTGTCACCGTATTTGGAATATATATTACTGGAAAGTCCCCCAAACATCACGGAAAAACATTTTCCCCTCTCGCTCATACCTGAAGGAGTCACATAGTGGAGGAGTGGTATATAGAATCTTGATCTCACACAGTGTTAGAGCTAGAGACACCAAATTTGGAAGGTAGGTACTCGTCCCCTTAAAATGTCGTGGCACTTCGAATAAATCGATAAATCTCCCTTAGTCTTAAAGCTAGAGACATACATACATTCATACAGGCAGATTCCTGATGAGCTCCCCTAAAGATCACATAAAAAGGTTTATGGGTACGCGCATTGCGGGCGTGGCAATTCGATAAAATCAAAAACATATACATTTTTTTCAGACAGAGTACTATTGAGCTCCTCTAAAGATCGCACAAAAGAACAATGTTCGAAAAATTACAGGGAAGAATCCGGAAGACACCGTTTACGATTACTAAAGACAGAAAAGCAATTGGATATATGAAATGTGGCATGAAGTGTCACTTTTCAGAAAGAATTGCATATCTGTCTGCCGTGTCGACATCGGTCTGGAAGGCACGGTCGAATAATACAACTGGCTTGTCAGTGGAGATTACTACGGTCGATGGTGAACTGCACAAACTTGTCTGCTGTCGTCAAAATTTACCCTAAAGTGGGCTTCGGTGTTAAAAAGCCTTTGGAACTCTTTTGGGCTATCGTGCTTATACTTTTCCGTGATCGCGATATGAAGACCAGACTCACTTTGTATGTTATTTAAAGGAGTTGTGATGCCTTCATGGATCTTCTGTACTCTTTGACATGCTCCTTATTTCGGAGGTCACGACGGCTCATTTTTGTTACAATGCGAACTGGGTCCGGTACAACGTACGTTTACGGACTATCAGGAATAAGAAATTTTCCTCAAAATTACGGGTACTTAAGCCCAACTAGTGTTTTCGCTTCAGAACTCCAACTGAGTCATATCTAGCCGGAGATCTGAGTCTTATATCTTTCACGAACAGAAGGTTCGGCGGCCTGATTTATTATTGTTTTGCCGAGGAATATACTTCCGTCTCCTGAAAGGCGTTAGTAGTTTACTACGGCCGAAAACCCGCTCTATTGGTCACGATATATGCTGCGGACGTGACTGTTATACCAGATCTCAGCAACGTATGGGACGAGGCTAAGTCTCATGAACAAAGCCACAAAGAGAAGAGAGTGTTTGCATCGAAACGGCAATTGATCTCTGCCTCGAACTCGTGAGGTGACTTGTGGGTATAAAAATATACTTCCGATTCGTCACCGACAGCAAACGATTTCGAAATTCTACAAACAGCGGACAGAAAATGATATTGACATCTTTTGGTTGGAAGGCGATGGTCTGTACGCTTTGGTACATCATTGCGTCCGATTCGGTAGTCGGGTCTTTTACGGCTAATCGGTGGGGTAGTCCTCGAACTGATGATTATAATTATAATTTGCAAAAATTTAGGAAGCAATCAGTTCGGGTAGATACGCCAAATGTGGTACATTTCCATTCCGTTTAGAGAACCCCAAAAGTTTCTCCAGTTATGATTGATGCCAGCGACAAGACATCATCGTGCGAAGGGTTAGTCGCAAAGTATCAAGCAGAGGTGCCAGATAATTGTCATGGTCTGTATTCAGAACGCATGGACCTAGACTTAAATTGATGACTGCGTTTTGTATAATTTCGGTGTCATGATCGTATATGACCTTTGTCGACGACGAGAAGTAAGTAATACGCAGATTATCGAATTTTGGATACCTCCCACCTTTCGCCCCCATATCAAAAAAACACAAATCAAATACAGACTTGCGCTTTGGTTTGTAAATAGATTTGGATGCTCTTATTAAGTACTGAAAATTTCATAAGGATCATACTCTAAGTTTAGAAGTTATTTAAGAATTCATTTTCCATAGTGGGGCCAAGCACAGCCGATGTGTAAAGTAAGATTGCTGCGTGCGTTTGTGTGTATGTGTATGTGTACCTTTGTGAATGTGTGTATGAATACAAAGAGCTTTAAATGTATGTAACGACAGCTCGCCCCCGGGTTCAGGGTTTCGCCTAGTCGGGGGCACCCGCGTTGGTATCTTGTACGGAATCGAACGGATTCGTGTCTCTACAGTTGGGAGCTATCGGACATTGTTTGGTCCTTGAATCGAATCGTAAAGACTACCTATCCTTAAACCCGAAGAACATGATATTGTGTCCTCCGTAGGCTGGCGATGTTGTACATTCAGGGAAGGATTTGACACCGTTGTTTTTGGTTTTTGTTTTCCGTTTCTACTTGTACATCATTCAGATGTAAATGCGGTACAGATGTAGTTTTTGAGTCATGACCGGTTGATAGTAATAGAACCGATGTGGCGGTAGATGGAATATACCTCACTTTCGACATGACAGGGTCATCGTTGATGTGTAATTCAGGTGCCGACTTGTTGGTGAACTTATTCTTGACCTGTTGACGTTTGGACGTTCCTTTGACGTGACAGGGACATCACGAAAATGCAGATCAGGTAAAGAACCATTTTCTGGACCAGCCTTATCTTTGTGGGCGCGAAAGGTTGTCTTTTCGGTTTTTGATGGGGCAGAAAGTATCGGCAGAGACTAAGTGACTCGACAGGAACTTTTGACATGTGCCCTGAATCGAAGGACTCCTTTATAAATGCAGCATATTGGGACTTCAAGGTTAGGACTTCAACTTACAATTGGTTCAGTACAATTCTCGACCTACCATATACGTTTAAGAGAAGCATCAAGTCGCACATCCAGGGTAATACTCTCAATAGCCGATGTTGAACCGCACGAAGCCAAAAAAGAGGGACCATTCTGATAGCAAGCCTCTTTTTCGTCTTCCATCGAGGGAGACACATCCTTAAATTCAGTACTAAATGGCGTGACCAGTATCATTGCAAAGAACGTAACCATAGGTAACCAAATAAATTAGATGTAATAAATGAGGATCTCCTACTTTTATATTTCTCTATTCTTGCCCACCTGGGCGCTCGGCGCATAGGTTGCCATAGGTAAATCCACAGTCTCCAAATTACTGCAGCGCTATTTCAGAAATACGGTTATTCATTCATACGTAGGAATCCGATTGGCAAGGCCTTGATCTTCTAGGTAGAAGGAAGTTTTCTCACGATCTCTCTCTGCAAGGGTGATCTGGTGGTAACCAGATTTAAGGCCGAGCGTCGTGAAAAAATTCGCACTCCCAAGATTTCCCTAGATCATTAAAATATTGGGCATGGTGATTTGTCGGACACAGTTTTCTCATTAAGTTTGCGAAAGTCCATGACTAGTCGCCTATTTCTGTTGCCCTCTTCGTCAGTGCCTTTTTTATCAACCACCCAAATGGGGTTGTTGTAAGGGGAGACTGACTTCTGGATTATGCCGTTTTTGAGGAGATTTCGTATTTCTTTGTTGACGAAATCGGCTACACCCATGGGATATGGGTACAGCTTGGAATAGATAGGCCCCTCATCGGTTGTCCTAATTGTGGCCACTACAGACGTATTGAACGGTAAGATAAGAACAAATTTATCCCTGATTGAGAGAGGCGCGTCAGCGATACAAACAAACATCGATACATAGCATTTCTTTGAAATTTTCGTAGTACCATAAATGGAGTGAATGGTAAACGGGGTATCAACTGGGCGGTCTCCTTTTAGCCCATTGTGCGATCGAATGTAGGCTTTGTCCGCTCCCGTGTCTTTAAGAATTTGTCTGTGTCCCCGCAACTTACTAGAGTTAATATATACCGGTGCTTTGCGATGGCATCAGGCATTTAGACATTGACGGGTCAACCACCATAGGTTACTGTTCGTCACTAACATTGCGTTGTCAGAAACTACGTTGGTCAGTCTGCTTTTGAAATTTTTGTTGTTTTGTGTAATGTGGGCTTTATTCTACTGGGTCTGTGCCCTTTTGTCGTTGTTAAAATTGGGGCTTTTGATCGGGTTTCCGAGCTCTTTCTTCAATGCTTCTATCGTAGTTTGTAGCGAAATTGTATCTATCGTGATTAGCCTCAATTTCCTGCGCAAGTGATAGCGCAGAGGGAAGGTAAGGCGGGTGTGCGGCAAATAGTGCGTCCGTTAGACTGCGTTTGGTAAGGTGTCCCCTCTTATCTTTTCGCACATGCCTTTCGCCAGTGCTGCATCGTATGTCATGTTAACTTTGTTTATGAGCAGAGTAAGTTTTTTCTACCTCATCGTAGTACTGAAGCAAGGTGAGTTGTCCTTGTCTAAGAGTGCCTAGTTCTTGTTCAATGGAATGATCGGCCTCTTATCACTGTAAATGAAATCTAAGCGGTTAACGATTATCGAAAATCTGCCGGGCCCCGTATTTTACTCCTAATATTGATCACCGCTTGATAGTGGCGAGAGCTGCCGTTGAATTGTCTAAATATTTTGTATGCTGCCATCGTAGCTTGCTGCCAAGAAATGTACGTTTCTTGTGCCCCCGTAAATTGAGGTAGGCACTTGACCGCATCTAGAGGCTCATCGCAACTAATGTCATATATTATTTGTATTTCCTCAAATGTTTCTATTGGAGGCACTGCAACTGCAACTCTTTCGGTTAACTGAGTTATTTGATGATTAAAGTTTTCTCTTAAGGCCTCGTTCCTCTCATTGAACGCCTGTGCGTGCGCTTTTTTTTTTTTTTGGCGACTGGGCGTATCCTAACAATGTCGCTATCTGACCCCTCTGAGTCAGAATATTTTGGGTTAGGGCCTCTATATTCCAGAAATTATCCCAAAATCAGATCACCAATTAACACACACACAAAAATTTGCCGATGTTCTTTTTTTTTCGTCATTGGTTCGTCGCTTGCACGACCCACTTACATGATTTTATCCTAATCTTATATTTCTATCCGTTGTCGAAATTGAGTCCTCGATGCAGTCAGAATTGTATTTCGCTGCAGATAGAATTGTATCCCTCGCTGCAATCAGGATTGTATTTTGCCGGAATTGTATCCTTTGCTGCAGTCAACGCTGCCCGAAGAGCTCCAGCGGCTACGGTGTACAAAATAATAATTTGTGTTCCACAACGCGCGCACGCACTGACTTAAGCGTGAACTACGCTGTGTTGAATAAGATGATAGCATTGGTGCCTAATATTTTATGAGCAGTAAGGCACAGCTACTGTCTTTAGCTCTATTTTTATAGCGTTATTCGCTTGACATTTCACAGTTTTTGCTCTTAGCGGGTTTTCCACGAGTTAGGCACCAATTATGTAAATAACAGACACTAGAGAATTGATGACAGTTTGTGCCGGAGTAATGTCGTGCTTTATTTAACATTCGCTACAAAACTGATTTATTGGATACAAAATTTATAAAGCTACAGCTGAAGACAATATTTTGAAGCATAAACATCACGCTGCATGGTCGTGGTCGGCAGGCCGACTCAGCATAATTGTAGGCGACAACGGAAACACTTCAGACAAAAACAAAATTATTCAGTTACCGCCGTTGACCGCTGCTGCGAGAGTCCTGATACAATGTATTCATATATCAGCATTGCGCGTGCGAGTTTTATATGTTCAAAACACTTATGAATTGAGTGTACAAATAACTTATTAGTTGCTAAAAAAAAAAAAAAAAAAAACATCGTTGGGGTCACAATTGTAAAACTATTAAGCGTCTTAATAAGTTATGGCGGCAAAAGATAGCCAATTTAACCATACAAGCCAGCGGAGGACATAAATAGGCATATATATGAACAATTGATAACGAAATGAGCGTGGGCAGCTCGGCCGATATATGAGAATCAATTAGACAACTAAGAGCGAATCTGTCAAGCTACTGCACAGTTGGTTGCTGCTGGGCGTAAATAACGTACATATGCAGCGCAATCAAAGCAAACAACAATGCCTTACATTAAATTGCAGCACTGACCATTGATTTAATAATTGTACAACGGCAGCTAGACCCGACAAGTTGTATTTCTAGCATTTTGTCACTAATTACATTTTAAGGGTTGTAACTTTAATTTAATTTTTTGTAGACATTTGGCTACTTGCTGAAACTATCTATGTCTTCCTGTAGTGAAGTGATACAGTCTAAAATATCGTCAATGTAAACTATGCAAACTATATAATATGGAATCTTGGATTTTCAAATCATGCCGGGTCCTTATATTTTTGGGCAGTTATGTTGATTGGTATCCCGCGGCGAACATCGGTATTTCTAGATGTTCAAGATGTATTAACTCTAGATTAGGAAGGAGAGCTAACGGCCAATGCCGGAATGCAAACTCAGTATACATAATATCTTACATTAAAGCTGAAGCATGGAAATGCAAAGTAATAGCGAGCCGACTCAATATAAACGTTCCACTTGCGACATAGCTAAGTGTCGTGTTATCATTGCTAAGCAGCACAGCTAGGGTACTGGACTGCAGTGATAGCTGTGCCAGCATTATAGAAATACGAGTGCTGCTTAAGGAGTATTAGTGTGCGAGTGTTACTTCTCAACTTGTATTGGTAATTTTTGATAAATTGTATCTTCAATAGTTCTTTCTGAAAATTTTCTATTCATAGTTGTACAATTGTGTTACATTGATCCGTAAGGGACTCAAAAAATATATATATTTGTTATTAAATTCACTCTGCCTTATTTTGAATATCAGTTCTTCCACCGGCGTTGCTAATCTGAATCTATCGATGAGATTTGCGCGAAGTTCTTTCAATGATGCTGATGCCTATCTGTTGATAACAGATCCTGTAAGCAGTTCCTTGATAGCTTGAAATATTTTGAGCTGTTAACTGACATTTACTGTTGAGCTTTGATTAATATTGGCAAGTCGTTGCTTAGGGAATCATACGGGAATTCGTATTCGAATTATAATATTTTTTTGATGCGATCTTAGCTCGCTGTGATTTGCATTCACTACGGATGGGTGATGAAGTCAATTCATCATTAAGTAGCTCTTGACTGCAAAGATCAAACGATATGAAATGCGGAAAGGATACTTTTAATATGTTAAGTCCTTACAGTTTGGATTTCTCTCACAGGCCCAACTTTATATGGAGAAATAAATTATTAATTCTTATCAATAAAAAATCAATGGATCAATATTTTTGCAAACACTTCTTGTCGATTTGATGACTATGTATTGAAACCTTGGAGGTTCTTCCAATATTTTGATTTCCTTTAAGATTTCCGACTTAACTGTCAGCCGCTGTATTTGTACTATTGTTTCTTCCTTAGTGTTGCTTGTTGATTTGATATATTTATTCTATAATGTTTTTATATACTCTGAACCCAGTGAGATTGGGTAAAAGGTATATAAAGGTTTTGTGCAAATGTATGTAACAGGTCTGCCTGTCCGTATGTATGAACGCGTCGATCTCGAAAACTATAAGAGCTAGACTTAACAGCTTATCGAATATAGACTCGTCCATGGCACAACCTCAAATTTGTTGTAGATTATTTCGTAGATTATGAGAGCTTGAGATACCAAATTTTGTTGATATGAATATTTTAATATACTAAAGCACTTAAAGTTCTTTTGCATTTTCATCAATATCGGTTAAGAATCACAGAAGTTATTAAAGAAAACGTGTGGTAAAATTTGTGAAATCTGTGAAGCCTCTTGACAGTATTCACTGAATAAGATAGTTGAAGTTTGGTTTTTTAAGTTCGTTGATACCATACGCAGATCAAGTTTATTTTGAAATGTCGATAACCCGTCCGGTTTTTTAAATATCGATATTTATCGATTTTTTTGACCAGGTAACTTGAATATAAATCAAAAACTATCAGAGCAAAAGCCACCAATTACAATTCAAGTACTGCAGCCTTGTGTAACGACAGATCGCTTCGGGTTCAGGGTATCTCTTACTTGTTACTTGTTTTTATACCCTGAACCCATTGAAAATGGGTTTTGTGTAAATGTATGTAACAGGCGGAAGGAAGCCTCTCCGACCCTATAATGTGTATGTATTCTTGATCAGGATGACGAGCTGAGTCGATTTAGCCATGTCCGTCTGTCCGTCTGTATGAACGCAGCGATCTCGGAAACTACAAAAGTTAGAAACCTAAACTTTTCGATTTTAGATTTTCCTTATCCATACGCAGTACAAGTTTATCATTTTTTTTCGATATCTTGCTCCGTATCATTATTATCGATAAAAATTGATTTTATGATTTGGTTTATTGGCGTATAGACTATACGATCTAGAGTCATTTGATTTAATATGTGCTCGTTAGTAAACGCAGATTATAAATATTTCAGATTTTGGATACATTTCCCCATTCGGCCGCCAATATCAAAAAACTCAAATCAAATGCTACAGAATAGCGCTTTGATTTGTATGTAGATCTTATTAAGCACTGAAAATTTCATAACGATCATACTCTTAGTTTAGAAGTTATTCAAGAATTAATTTTCCATAGTGGGGCCAAGGGCAGCCGATGTGTAAAGTGCGCAGCTTGCTGCGTGCGGTTGTGTGTGTGTGTGTTTGTGCGACTTTGTGAATGTGTGTATGAATACAAAGAGTTTTAAATGTGTGCAAGGACAGCTCGCCACTGGGTTCAGGGTATCTCCTAGTCGGTGGCACCCGACTAGAGCTATCTTACTTGTTTAAATTTGTTACCGTGGAGCACAAATTAAGTTGTTTCCATATAAAATTAAATCTTGAAAGCAGATTGCGTGGCGATAGTTCATTTTTGTGTGACGTCGGGTATAAATATTGACTACGCTCTCATCGCACGTTTTTATACATAATTCATACATGGTTCGTGTGTTAGTGCTTATAGGTGAGTGACTGAGCTATAACAGCCAAGTCAAATTAGTCATGTTTTTCTGTCTGTATGATCGTTCCGGTCTGAAAAACTTCAAGAGATAGAGACTTTCTGTTTGAAACGTATGCTTTATTGTAAACGCAAGTTCAAGTTTAAACTATATAAACAATACAAATTTTTTAAGTCCATAAAATTGAATATCTCGGATGTAGATTCTTGTATAGTATACACAGATCAAGAATATCTCCCTTGTTACATCTAAAATTAAAAAAAAAACGTAGGTATATACTATATTTTATTAATATCAGACTATATGTACAGAAGTTATTTAGGAATGCAGTTCCTTTTGTGGGCTAATGGACTAATTAAAGAAGAAGCACAGTTGTTGCATTAAGTGCGTAGTTCACATAAGCTACAAAATGGACATAGGCTACAAAGAATCATTAGCTACAAAGAAGCATAAGCTACAAAGCTTTAAAACCGACTCAGCATAAGCAATAACGCTACTGGCACAGGCGATCAGGGCGCTGGACTGTAGAATTTGCTGCGTCAGCACCATGAGTGCAATTGTTAGCTCATGCGGGGGTTACTTATAAAGTACTATGTTATTACGTGCGAGGGACACTCGTTAACTTATATATGTTTATTTTATGTACGTATTATTACTCCCATTAACTAAACCTTAAATGTATACCCTATTTAATTTATAATTTGCAGATGCCGAAATACAAGAATGGTATAAGGGCTTTCTAAAAGATTGCCCGAGTGGTCATTTGTCGGTAGAAGAGTTCAAGAAGATTTATGGAAACTTTTTTCCATATGGCGATGCGAGTAAGGTAAATTTACTTTTTTATCTTTAATCCATTTGCTTGCATGCATTATCTAACAGACATTACAAATTAATTATAGGATCGTTTCTATAAAGAACTCAATGGGTATCCGATCTTAAAATTTTAGGAACATGTTTAACGATTTTATTATTGTGTTAACTCTAATACGCAATTAAACTAAAATATTGATGCCATCCATAGAGCATAAGTCTGATATGTTGAAAAATCAACACATGCCGTTGTTACTCCAGTTTAAAAACAAACATAAATAAAATCTTTGTCTGGAAATTTTCAAAAGAAAAAATATTTCATACCTCACGAATTTATAACGATTATCTTAATGGCATCTATGTACGTGACATAGTACTCCGATACTCCCACCTCCAATATATTGCTGAGCATTTGCATTGGCAACAACAGACAGACATGAGTATATCGACTTAAGATCAAGAATGTTTTTACTTTATAGAGGCGTAGATACCATTTTCAAAATATAAAACTCTTCGAAACATCCTCTTCAAAATATTTTTAATCATATTTTCATTTAGTTTGCAGAACACGTGTTCCGAACATTTGATGCAAATGGCGATGGAACTATTGATTTTAGGGAGTTTTTATGCGCATTAAGTGTAACATCACGGGGAAAACTGGAGCAAAAACTGAAATGGGCGTTTTCAATGTACGATTTGGACGGCAATGGATACATATCGCGGCAGGAAATGCTTGAAATTGTTACGGTAAATATAATATATTTAAAATTTTAAAAATTCAAAATTTGCATATCTACAAACGACGAATATTTAGGACTAATTTTCCTACGTCCCCGCAACTTTTTTTTGTAAGCATTAAATAACGAAAATTGTTTTTCTTTTTATAATTTTGTGCGTTTAAGCATTTAAAGTTACTGCACGCTCTTATTTCCTCTACAATAATAATAATCTAAAGCAGTTGCTTGTGGTGAAATATTTCTGAACCGCCCTTAGTTTGAAGATGTATGCTTTGTAGAATTAGAATGCTTTTCATTTGAAATTCTGAATTATTAGCTTACAAATCGATGTATATAAAAAAGATAAAGTTGTATGTATATGCATTAGAGTACTCATATATGTACTCGGCATATTCGCTCCCATAAGTGTGGACGCGCAAGTGATTTCGTAGGTCCACTTAAAGTTAGTAGGCCGCGCTGATATAATGTATGTTCAGCGTTTATAAATATGGGTCATGCAACATGTTAATCACTTATGTATTTGTTCTTTTCCTATATTTTATATGTATATGTTCATATACAAAATAAGCAGTCTCTGCCAGTTATGGTAGTCTCAGGTGTCACTAGGCCATGTAGCGGGCCTGTATTTGTAGCGTAAGTCGATTATTCGAGTTTACTTGTGTAAAGTACTAGCCTTGTTGCTCAGTGAGAAATACTTAATGTTTTGCCAGAGCAATGTTTATTAATAAGTTAAGTATCAACTTAGGCTATTCGAACACTACTAAGCTTAAGGCTAGGAGCGAGCTAAGGCATAAGCTCCAAAAAGTCATAAGCTACAAAAGAAGCATAAGCTACAAAGCTATATCCGGCAATCCGACTCAGCATAAGCGATAACACTACTCTTGCGACACAGGCAAGGGATCAGGATACCGCCACTGACCGTTCCGAACAGGGCACTGAACATTACCCCTTCTGGAAGCTCGAATTGAAGTCGTTTGTACTATAGAGGAGCGGCTCAGTACTGGATCATGGCTGATGATGCTTAGTAATGGTGAAGTCGCTATGCTTCACTTGATAACGGCCAAATGCTCAAAGGGGACGATATGTGTGCCATTAACAGTTATATCTGCTGACTCGAGCTGGACTTTCGTTGACGATCATAATGCCGTCCTCTACATACGTAATGGGCTTTAAATGGCCGGGTTGGGTGTGGCAGAGTGCCGTGCTACCGGCGTGTAAGCCACCTGCGCAGGTGTCGTGGGTCGCCAGTCTGCAGAACTATGCGAAGGTTGTCGTGGCACAGCTCGCTACTGCTAGGACGTCGTTGTAAAACTAAGCCACGGTGTCATCTTGCAGTTGAATTTCAGTGTGTTCATGTGATACAGGAAAATGGTGACTTTTCTACATATAAATTTAACTCTGGCGTATTCGATTACAGTATGGAGAATTTTTTCGGATCGGAGGACCTTTATGCTAGATACCTCCATCAAACTTACTACGGGAACTTCTGTGGGGTGTTCAGTTAGTACAGACTTCAACTCATCATGTTAAGAATTCTTAGAATTTATTATGATAGATCTAGCAAGTGTGATTGTACCGGTTAGTTGGTTTATCTGTTTCTGTCTCTCCGGAGCATCTGGTGTACCCGCCACGGCCTTGAATGCTGTTCCTAAAAAATGGAAAAAAAAAATTTTTTTTTTTCACAGCTTGCCGGAATTCGTAATTAAATTATATTATCCTGATTTTTGGGAAGAAATTCACCAATAAAATAATAGGTGCTCTTACATCACCTTTCTTCCGCGACCCCAGTGGTTGCATGACGGCGAATATTCAGAATTTGTCGATGCAAGTTAGAAAACGCTTCTTGTCAGTGGAAAAAATATCGATATGTAGCATTTTGCCAACATATGTTGGGATTGGTGTCACCCCAAGTTCTTGTCTCTTGGGATGCCTCTCGTACTTCGCTCTAGTGCAAACTGTACAATTTATGACTACATCGTTAGCCAGTTTGGACATTTTTGGAAAATAATAGTCCCGATGGACTTTTTTAATATTTTCTTGGGCGGCCTTGTGTGCGGGGTAGTGTTCGACGGTGACTTTTTCTAAAACGTAATATATGACGAGTCTTGCCGTCGAAAAGTATGAGATTTCGCTTTAGTGGGTAGCGTGCCTCTTCTAGGATTATTTGGTTCCTGAAGCAATTTATGGGCTTCTCAGTGTTCTCGACCGTGTAGGTAGTTGAAGTTTCGCTGTGCACGGTAGCGGCGTCGGACTGAGGCTTATCTTGTAATGCAACTACGTTTTCCCGGGGTAGGGCGTCTGCCACGAAGTTTTCTTTGCCTGGCAGGTGTTCGTCAATAAACGCATTCAATCTCTTGATTTTAGCGTTTGTGTTTCTGTCCGAGATTGCGAACGTAAGAAGTTGATGGTCAGTGAAAATATGAATTTCTCTCTATCATAAAGGTAATTCTGTAGCTTACACAGAGCACATACGATGGCTAATAATTCCCACTCATTCGTGGCGTAGTGCAACTTGCCTTGTTTCAACGTCCGGGAGATCATAGTGTTCGGCATGCCTCCCTGGGATAGGACAACACCGATACCTTTTGCAGAAGATACAGTAATCACGTCGAAAGGCTTTTTAAAATCTGGGTAGATGAAAATAACATCCTCTGATGACAGAATGTTTCGCAGATGTTCAAACGCGCTGCTCTTAAACTCAACTGTAGCGAAGATTTCGACAAAAACTCTAGAGTAATGATGATATGAGGCTAAATATATCCTTGGGCTGAATGTTGTAACGGAACTGATTTAATGTGTTCCTTAGGTTAAAGTTTATCCAATGAATTTTCGAATGTTCTTTATTAAATGCATAAAAGTTCGTTTAGTCTAACGGATAGCTATGTTTTCATGCATATAACATAAACGGCTGGTATATATGTACATTGGTACATAACGGCTCTCGCTCGCACAACTGGCTAGAGGCCGAAAAATACATGCGCTGCATATTTGGTAAAGTACAGGTCTCACGGTTGCTGCTTCGATATGTTTGAGTTAATTTAAGTGCACATATTTATGTAGATATGTTTTATGTATTTTGATATATGCAACAAAGAGTTGCGGAAAGCGCTTAATTATTATACGCATGAATACACTACAATGTACTCTTGTATAGATTTGATTTTTTCAGGGTATTTTTTTGCTCCTGGTTACTGTGAAACCTAATATTTCGCGGGAAAACCTCCTGTGTGAGCGCCGCACAGGCGCTGGTGTACCGTGTCGGCATCCGTTTCATTTTCGGAAAATATTATTACGTCAGCTACATAAAAGTAACATAATTTTACCTTCCTGCATTTTTTAATCCGCAAAGCAATCGAAAGAATTCATACTTTCCGCCATTTACGGAAAATTATGTTTTCTCTGGGTATTGCTCTGCCATGTAAATCTGGTGGTACCCTGACTTAAAGTAGGGTGGTGAAATTTGGCTTTTCCACAGTTCGCTAGAATCATGGAAATGCAATCCCAATGCTTGCTAGGGTATCGATCGGTAGTTCTGTGTTAGGGGATAAGCGCATTTTGTGGAGGTGATACTTGACTGTGCGGTGTACCGCGAGATAGGACACCAAGAGCCGTAGATCCGTCCTTAAAAGATTTTTGGTCTTTCTACTTATATGTGGGCTGATCAGCTCTTTAGTTTGTCGTAACCAAGGTCTCGTTGATCAGTAGATTCCCTTCTCCTTCTTTGACCATTCCTCTATCGACTCTTTGGCAGAGGCCCAGCTTAACCCACATGAAGGTTCACGTCCAAGAAGGGGGGTTGCGGATCCGGCCCTAGCTAGCCCGACCGCAACTTCATTGCCGGAAATTATGGGGGGCCTAACAAAGTGTGACCCGGTTCCTATGTGAGAAAGACCTGGAATGGCTGATTGGTTATCTGAAAAGATATTTAATGTGGCTCCTCTTATCCCCTTGCCAAGGATATGTTTGGAGCCGGACTCAATGGCGTGGATCTCAGATTAATAAACACTGGATCAGGTACCCATTGTAATCGAGATTTTGGTGTTGGGTTCTGTGATCCCCCCACCAATGCCTTGATTAGTTCTTGATCCGTCTGTGAACCACTGCAGGCTCATGCGATTATTGCAAGGGTTACCATCTTCCCATTCCCTACGGTCTGGAATAAGAGTCCCAAATTTCGATCACGAAAAAAAGTTCCGTGGTCTTAAAATCCGTTCAGTCGCAGATCCTTAACCATACTGTACAGCCATTTGATGGTTTTGGAGTCCAAGCCCCACGTTTTAACGAAAAGCTGACGACATGGCCACATGGCATAAGTACCTTTGGTCAACGTTTTGTTCAAGTGCGAGTTCCAGTTAAGTTTCTTGTCTAGATTTACACCGAGATATTTGACCTCACTGCAGAACTCGACGGGTGTCCCATCGATGTATGGTATATATGGTATCGACACCCAAAGAAGATCTTATGTCTCTAAAATCGGGGAGACTTGCCCGAAAATATTCATTCGACATTCTTTTTTTGATTTTACTGGAACTATGTGAGCTCCTCATAGTGATAGGATCATCGTCAGGAATTGAAATTTTCAGCTCTTTTACAGGCTTGACGTATTTCTTTGCCGTCTCGGTATCTTTTTAATTTGTTTAATGTTTTCTCTGATCTTCCCTGGTGTTTTCTTTCTGAATGTCATTGTTTTTGTTGTTGTTTACCTTGTTTCTTAAAAAATTAGGGTTTCTTTCTTGGCCGCGCTCTGCCCCGATATTTTTGTCCCTGTCTAGCGTATGAACAATTTTGATTCTTATTATATTCTGTGGAATGAGCTCTTTCCTCCAGGATCCCTGTCGCTGGAGGCATAGTGGTGTCTTGTCGGCGTAGGTGCAGTCCAAGCTGACTATGATGGCATCAAAGTTGAATATGTTGTGTGATACTAACAATGCTCTTGCTACCCCCTAATTTTCTTTCTTATAATAGTGGCAGCTTGATAATATGCGTTGCGGCCTACAAGAAACATGTTCGTCTTAAGCGGCGTTGAATTCGGGGATTGTGCTATGGTCGAGTGACATAATCGGCAAAAGTTATCAATTTCGTATTTACAATTTTGAGCGATCGTTTGTGTGCACGTTTTAGTAAAAAAGAACTCGCAGTCACTTACTGCCAACAGCTTGCACAATTTAATTTGGACTTGAATTTCGATTTAATTTAATTTTTACAGATTTTTAGTCTCTATACTAAACAAACCACTTACATGTTTTCTGGGGACCATATTTCCTAACTAGCAGTTTCGGTAGTGTGTAGATTCTTGATAAAGTTGGGTGCCAAATAAGCTGGCTCTACCTGCATCAATTCCAGTTGTGGGTGTCGTAGGTGTCACTAGCTAAATCCAACGTTGTAGGTGTCCCGGTAGCGGGCCTTTAGTTGTAGCGTGATTTGATTCTTCGTTTTCGCTTGTGTGAAGTACTGACCTTGTGGCTCAGGAATAATAAAAAATTGTTTTAAACAGCTAATGCCGGAGCAATGTTTTTTAATACAACTTATTATCAACTTAAGCTATTCGAAGACAACTAAACTTAAGGCTAGGAGCGAGCTAAGGCATAAGCTCCAAAAAGTCATAAACTACAAAAGAGCATTAACATACAAAGCTATAGCCGGCAATCCGACTCAACATAAGCGACAGGCTTGACGTATTTCTTTGCCGTCTCGGTATCTTTTTAATTTGTTTAATGTTTTCTCTGATCTTCCCTGGTGTTTTCTTTCTGAATGTCATTGTTTTTGTTGTTGTTTACCTTGTTTCTTAAAAAATTAGGGTTTCTTTCTTGGCCGCGCTCTGCCCCGATATTTTTGTCCCTGTCTAGCGTATGAACAATTTTGATTCTTATTATATTCTGTGGAATGAGCTCTTTCCTCCAGGATCCCTGTCGCTGGAGGCATAGTGGTGTCTTGTCGGCGTAGGTGCAGTCCAAGCTGACTATGATGGCATCAAAGTTGAATATGTTGTGTGATACTAACAATGCTCTTGCTACCCCCTAATTTTCTTTCTTATAATAGTGGCAGCTTGATAATATGCGTTGCGGCCTACAAGAAACATGTTCGTCTTAAGCGGCTTTGAATTCGGGGATTGTGCTATGGTCGAGTGACATAATCGGCAAAAGTTATCAATTTCGTATTTACAATTTTGAGCGATCGTTTGTGTGCACGTTTTAGTAAAAAAGAACTCGCAGTCACTTACTGCCAACAGCTTGCACAATTTAATTTGGACTTGAATTTCGATTTAATTTAATTTTTACAGATTTTTAGTCTCTATACTAAACAAACCACTTACATGTTTTCTGGGGACCATATTTCCTAACTAGCAGTTTCGGTAGTGTGTAGATTCTTGATAAAGTTGGGTGGCAAATAGGCTGGCTCTACCTGCATCAATTCCAGTTATGGGTGTCGTAGGTGTCACTAGCTAAATCCAACGTTGTAGGTGTCCCGGTAGCGGGCCTTTAGTTGTAGCGTGATTTGATTTTTCGTTTTCGCTTGTGTGAAGTACTGACCTTGTGGCTCAGGAATAATAAAAAATTGTTTTAAACAGCTAATGCCGGAGCAATGTTTTTTAATACAACTTATTATCAACTTAAGCTATTCGAAGACAACTAAACTTAAGGCTAGGAGCGAGCTAAGGCATAAGCTCCAAAAAGTCATAAACTACAAAAGAGCATTAACATACAAAGCTATAGCTGGCAATCCGACTCAACATAAGCGATAACACTATTCTTGCGACACAGGCAAGAGATCAGGTTATCGCCACTGATCGTTTCGATCAGGGCGCTGAACTGAAGCATTCGTTGTGTCAGCGCTATGAGTGCAATTGTTAGCTCATGCTTGGGCTACCTTTAAAGTACTAGGTTATTGTGCGAGGGGCACTCGAAAACTTATGTACTTTTATACGTGTGTATGTTTAAAAATCACACATGCTTTAACTTTTACTGTGAATTTCTTGCTTTTATGGTGTTTGTCCATCGCTTAAAAATCGGACTCCCCACAGTCGCTGACAACACCACCAATATATACATACTTACATATACATTTAAAAAAGGATTTTAATGTAGAAAATTAAAAAACTCCATCAATTACGTACCTTTCGTGCTTCTTCTCTTATAGCTCGCTGATCTCTACTGTCATAAAAGAGTAAAAGACAAATTTGGACAGGCGCCACGAAAAATCGATGTTTAAAACAAATTAAACAAGTGAGAATGTTGCAGTCGGGTGTAACCCACAGCGCATTACTCGTTCACGGTGTAATAACAACGAAAACATGTAACATAGCATTATAGGTGCACAAAGAAATAATAAACGAGTGTAAAAAAAAAGAACTTGCCTCCGCGCGGTCTCGAACCTGGGCATACCGCACAATTAACACTTAAACCCCGCGTTAGACACCAACGCCACCAACCATTTAATCTTGAGTGTGACGAAATTCAAGCTAAAGTATTTATTAAGAATTACACGAAAAATTCAAACTGAAAGTAAAAAGAATAGAATTTTAAAAAATTGTTATGAACTGGAAAAATTTGAATTATTAGGAAAGTCGAGACCAGCCTTTGCATCAGGAGCGGGACTCGAACCAGAGCACCATCAATCACTTGTTTTCGGTGTGACAAAATTCAATATAAATGCTAAGAAATTAGTTTTTTTTTGTGAAATTTATTAGGTAGTCATTTGTTTGATAAAAAAGTTAAATTTTATTCCTATAATCCTCTGCCATATTACTTTCTCAAAGAGTGTTTACAGATATAATAGAATAATTAATTAGAAATAATAATTTTAGCTGTATTTATACTAAAAGTTGTGATATAACTCAACTCAAGTTATATGACAAGTGCACAATTGCAAACAGCAGCCCACAAATTCTAAGAATACGAAGAAGTCTGGCAACTAAGCGCCATCTACCGACCAGTGATCAGTGACCACCTAATGTCCCTTGTGAGTTAATTTCCCATATGACAAAATTTAACGGTTATCCAACACTATTCTAATGAAACCAAAGAATAAGTACCAAAGTATGCAATAGATGGCGCCAGCAATGTTGCACAACGTATATTAATGACCGGATCCAGATTAGAATGAAAAAGTTCCTCAGGTAACACAAAGATCAAATCAAGAGATTTGTCTTTTGAGTTGGGCACTGCATTAACCTGAGCAAGGGACAACTCCTGAAGACCATCAATAAAGTTATGTGACTTAGAAGGCAAGAGAAATTTAAAATTCATTAGAGAGGACCAAGCCATGTCCGGAGGATTAAAATCACCAAGATCAACCAAAAGGATTTATCAGATGGTAGGGAAGAGATTGATTGATTGGCGGAAAGGTGTTGTCAATATTTATTTGCTTGAATTATGTACATTATGTACATATTATTTGCTTATATGAAGGCATATAAATTCTACATTAGTCTGACATCGTCTGATGCCACGATATTCTGAATTTTTTCAGGTCAATGTGAACTTCTTGTGAATTTTGCCTACTAACCGACCCGTTTTCCCATTTAAGGATATCGGACAAGGGTTTTACAAACGACGCGAAGTCTCTAATGAAATTGCTGTAATAACTTACCAGTTAAAGAAAAACTTAAAAACTGCGACTTCTCTCGCCCCACTCTCATACTTGCTTCTAGAAGTCATTTTAGTATCCAGTCAATAAGCTTGACGTGGTGGACCTTATTTTGGGCATAGACAGTTACGATGTAAGCTTAGCATGATCTGTCGATTTTTAGCACAGAACATCATCGATGTTAACACTAAAATAAGTTTTTGCTCTATCTCGTAGTAGACGGACTTCAGATCTAGCATGGCATTTGATATCTATCAGCATCTTTCGCTTTGTTCAATCTACAGTCGATGACAAGGCGTTTTTTCCCTTCCTTCACCTCGTCGGTACCCTTCTTGTCAACTATCCATTTCGAAGACCTTGATGTCTTAATGATGACTTTATCAAACAGTTCTGCAACTTCTTTGGTGATCAAATCTGCCACAGCCATTGGATATGGGTGCATCGATTGGGGCATCGTTAGTCGTTTTGAAAGTGCGACGATCACTGTGTTGTGAAAACCTTTGTCCTTTCATTTAACACCTGTTCTATACTCGTCCTTACGGCAATTGGAACGTTCGACTCGTTAATCTTGGTAAAGTTTTAGATCCAGTCCCAAAGTCAATCCTATTGGTTTTTAGGCAGAAGGTTGCTCCCACCTGCGTTATCAGATCAAGACCGATTATTTCGTCAAATGTCGAAAGACCATCTTACAAAAAAAGGTGTTGTCTCATTAAACGCGGGAAACAAACTCTTTTATTTAATACCGTAAGAGCTTAGTAAGGAATGCACGGTAATGCACTAGCCACTGGCAGGGCTTGATGTAAGTTTTTTCGTTACCCCTGCTACTTTTTTTTGTACAAACGATAGCAGGAACTTACCTCTCAACTATTTTTATTACCGTTTTCAACTCCGGTCTATTATCGTGGACTGAGGCTGCTGATTTGTTTTTTTCGTATGCCTGTGAGCGTTTGGGACTCTGTGATACTTGTTTTACCCTTTACCTACCCGTCTCTGTCCTGTCATTCTTTCCGAACTATAGGATCCTTTTGAAGTTTAAGTCTAGTTAAACTTCCTAGATACTCGGGAGTTACGAAATACTGTCGGTTGGCAGTCTACGTCCATGGGCTTCTTCCTTGGAAGAAACAAACTCTCAGCTTGGTTTCTTTGGGCCCCGCCCTCTTGGTCATTTGGTTTACCCTACTTTCTACGTTACCGATATTCTGGCTTATGTGAATTTTCTTCGAAGTTGCTGGCATTGTTAGATGCGAAAGCGTACTTTGTCCGATTTGATTCAACTTGTGCTGCAAAGAGCACATCGGTGAGGCTTTGTTTTAAGGCCTGAAACGAAACCCCGAAGAGTATCACATAAAATCTAATCTGCTCGAAATCTTAGCTGCCATTAAAGAGTTTGAATATTTTATAGGCGGCGGGTGCTGGCTAGCGTCATGATACATAGGGATCTTGTAAACCTACAAATTCTGTCAGACATTTGACCGCTGACAAGGGCTTGTTATATGTGATGCCCTCTACGATCTGAACGTACTTGAAAACATCCACCACTCTGTGTGTGCTTCTAAGCCTGTCATCTTGGTTATTTGTTGCTTAAACTTTTGTCTTATATTATCAAACAAAAGCACCGCTACACGAGGTAACAATCTAGGGGCGAAAGCACATTCCAGCTCCAAAATTTATGTTGTACAATATTGTGACGAAGGATATTCAATTAAATATATAATAAATTACAAATTATACAGAAATAGTAGGGAATCCAGCATCCCGAAAAAAGTTATTTTTGGGTACACAGAAGCTGGATCTTTTTGCTTCTTAGAGGCTGGACGCTTTGGTATTTTATTACCTTGCCAAAATCTTTGATAATGTTTTCTTAGCAACACAATACTTTTTCCAATTTTCCAATTCGACAGTGCCTTCACTCCTAAATTACATTATTATCTGATGATCTGGATTAAATGAAAATCCCATGACTTTGAAGGTCTTTTGTCTACTTTTATCTTTTATCTTAGGCACCTTATCCTACCAAAATGTTGCAATACAGAGCATCGTTACCTTTAGCTCTGATTTTCTTTGTTAAAGCAACGTGGCAGACTCTTGGTTTGAGTAACCCAACAAATCAAATTTATTACAAAACAATACAAATACAAAATAACTTAAAGTTACCAAAAATAATAAACATTAAAAAACTATTGTTTTTATTTTAGGCAATATACAAAATGGTTGGATCGGTTATGAAAATGCCAGAAGATGAAAGCACACCTGAAAAACGGACGGATAAAATTTTTCGTCAAATGGATAGAAACAAAGATGGAAAATTAAGCTTGGATGAATTTATAGAAGGAGCAAAAAGTGATCCTTCAATAGTGCGGCTTTTGCAGTGTGATCCACAGGCACATTAGCTTAAAAATTAATAGAACACAAGCAATAAACATTTAAACGTGAATTCATTAAATATTGTTTTGCATAAATAATGTACTTTAAGCAAATATAAATCATAAATCTGACTAATATTTCCTACTCAATTATCAATTATTATCCTTTGATTAGGATGTCTTCGGCTGATCTCACGTCCCCAGTTGGATGTGGGTAATTATTTGACACAATACTTATTAATATTAATTCTTATAAAGTCTGTATTGTACGAGATCACCACGCCAGCTATTGAGGCAAAGTTGGAAATTGTAGCTTCTTATACCACAGCAAGTAGATCACATTGATTCTTTGGTATCACTCTTGGGTTCACCACCCAAGAAAGTGACAGCTTTCCAACTACGCTCTTCGGTTTACATACCGGACTTGGCCTGTTGCTATGTTAAATTCGCGTCGTGAGGAATATATATCCTAATCTGCTAGTAGGAAGTTTCCCACTGGAATCACTAGTTAAAGAGTCTAAAATCGAGATAACGTTTAATTGACGACAAGAGTCCGCTATTAACATGATATGCCTACTAATGTGATTTGAACATTTTACGAACTTAAAGAAGACGAAATAGGGGAAAGTGTAACGTTCGATAATATTCCAATGACGAAACCGACTAGCGATTTATATAAGCAAATATATATATAGTAATATCTCATATCGCGGTTGAGGTTAATGGCTTAAAGACTTAAGTAAGAGTGGACACTTCGAAGCAAAAATTAATTTTGTTTGATTCGGGCAGAGAAGTTTTTTTAATCTAGCCTATTTATTATATATTACGTATGTAAATTGTTAATAAAACAATAAAACAATGAAAATCTCTTTTACGGCTTGAGGCCGGAGTACAAATCATTATTTACAATTTCGTACTGCTTTACAAAGTTAGATCTTAATCATATTTGTTACTAAACCCTAAAGCTAAGCCTTTGTGTCTCACGCGTAATAATGGTAACTTTCCGCCTCGTACAAGATTTCACAATACGGATTCCGCTCTAAGCTATGCACACAGCGACAGAGTGATTGGCCTCTGCAAGCTTACTCAGCACTTGCCTAAGTGCAAGATTCTAGGGTCCAATCTACGCTTCGATATTGCCTATATTAACTAAGTCTCTCCCTTTTAAGTTAATGCCGTCCTTGAGCGTGGATACCTGCTCATACTTCTTCTTTCGGCAACGCAGCAAGGTTATGGTAACAATAAATACGACGAAGCCTGAACCCATTACCAGCAGTGGCTTTTAGGCGACGGAACCCTTCAAGCTTTTGATGTAGCGTAAGTTAAACTCACTTAACCTTTGAAGGTGAGGTAAGCTCAAGATCTTATGGTGCCTGATGTTGGTCAAAGGCATTGCTGCTACTGTCGGTACTCTGCTTGGGATACCGTTGCGGTTGACAAACTTGAAGTCGTTGATGCCAGCGGTGTTCTCGAAGGTTACGAAAAATGTGCCGTTAACGGTGGTTGGCGCATCGCCGTCGACTACAACTGTCTCGCTTTCGTTGACGATGACTAGCCCGTCGTTGACCTCTTCTATTGGCCTTAAGTGGCTTGTTCGCGACTCGCAGTACTCATAGCCTCCAGAATGCAGGGGTCTAGCACAAAATCTGTCTGGGGCTTCCTTGCAGAACATGTGGGCGGCGGTCGCGTTTCGGATTTCTTTTGAGCTCAATTTTAGGATATTTAATTAAAAATAATTTAGTTATTTAGAACTACTTTCACGCCAACATCTTCCATTAGCTCATTGACCTTAGTGACTTCTGGGCTCAAAACTTCATTTAAATCTGTGGTGTCTAATAAAGTGGGATTTACTCAACTAATTTGTCCCAATGTACTTGAAATAATGATGTTCTGTATTTCCGTGCTTAAATTTATATTTCTAACTAAGGATTTCATAGAGATGTCCTGTATCGATGTGTTCCTTTTTCTTGCCCTTCAGGAGTTCGATTACAATCTTTGTCAGTCTGTTCAGTTGTTCTGTTGTCCGAGTGTTGATGTCAATCTGCCTATTGCTTGCGTTGATAAACTGGACTTCCCTAAGTCGCGTTCGTTCAATATCGTCGTGGTCCGGGTGTCCGGCTATCAAGTTTGGCGCCGACAACAGGAAGTCTAAGCTTCTCGCAGCCTATGGCGTACGTCTAAGATTGACGCATGTAAGACTGTGGGAAGTGGTCACGCAGCTGTTTGGTTTCTTCAATCATATCTTGGTATAGGGTCAGGGGTTGACAAAATCTCCAACTGAACCCGCTCCGAGTGTGTCGACCAGGCAACGGGTCTCCAGTTTTCTGTTAACACAGGAAGGACACGGCTTAGTTCGCCCTGCGACGAACCTGTGTTAGCACCCGTCAATAGTGTGTCACAGATGAGTATTAGGTTGGTGGTATGGCAGTGGTGAGGTCTAGAGGCCATGGGTCACATCACCCCCCGAAGCCAGGGTGTAAGCCACACTAGTGGAACCATTTCATTAGAAAAAAAAAATAATAATAATAATCAGGCGGGGTATGACCGTTACGCAGATTGCAGGCCGGATGGAAGAGTCAGCTCTGGAGGAAGGTGGTAAGTTGACACAGCGTAGGTGCACGCCTCTCACTCCAACGGTGCAGCAGCGCCTAAACGGGGCTCACCCGATAGGCAAGACTCCACCGGGAGTGCAGAGGTAAGCCCACTGTTTCCTCGCACACCCGATCCTGGGCAACCTGGCGGACCTGGTGATCCGCTCAGGCAAATGGTACCTCAGGTATCTGCAAAGGGCATGCGTCCGGCAGAGGCTAAGAGAAAAGCGTTGGAGCACAGGGATAAAACTGTGCACTGCGACAAACGGATAAGGACCGTCCCAAAGCGCCAAAAGGACTCGAGAATCCTATGCCAACGCTACCAAAGACTCCAGGGTAGCCATAATGGCAGAAGATTACCTAAGGAGACAACTGTCCAAAGAAGAGCTCACCGCAATCGAGAGCGCAATGATTACCGAAATGCGAGTCCAGTGATTTTGTTTGGCTTGTTTGGCTTTTGATGTCTTTTAGGATGAGTTTGTATAAATCCAGTTCGTCTAGGTTAGTAGCAAGATTGGGAATATAAGGGACGGTAAATTGAGTCCATCCTACGCTCGTGGTGACTATGTCGTCAAATCTAGTTTCGTAGATGGTAACAGGACAATTCCTGTAGTGGACGATGGGTGGATCACTGGTTTCGGGCTGCTTTGAACAGTCCGATTCTATCCGAGCCTCTCGTGCGTTAAAAATAAAGATGATGCCTTTTTCTGGTTCAAAAATTGAAGATTGACTTCCTGTATTTTTAGTCGCGCAATTCCCAATTTTTCTCACAAAAACGTTTCTCAAACATTGATAATTAATAATAATAGTTTCTGCGTCTTTTAAGTTATAAAAGTTTACAAAGGTCGTGCACTTTAAGGCATGTGTATATAATATATTCAATATATTATAATATTCAATCTGATTTTTGTTAAAAGCTACAAACTTAGGACCTATTACAAATTGCATATGTTTCAATGGTAATGAAAAAATATGAGAAAATTGATAATCATCGTGAGTAAGAAGTGGAATTTTAATTAGAAATATTATGTCTATGTCTTTTATAAATTTTTCGAGTAATAGAATTCTGTACAAGTGTTCCTTCGATGTAATTATTAAGTTTTATTGTTCCATTATATTTTTAATTTTTGTTATTTCATCTTTGTCTAATATAAATTTTGGGACTATCTTTAATTTTGACAATAAAATACTCTATTATGTTATTAAGATGGTTGTGCAATATACTGATACTTAAACTTATTCTATTTGCGAATTCTAGTAATTGAATTTTCTTATTTTCTTCGTTTATATTATTGTAAATATTATTTTGGTTTCTGCCAATGAAATCGTTTATAAGTGTTTGTTCGTTGTTAATGTGGTCTGTGATACTTTCAAATCTAATTAAGATTTCGTTGTTAAATAAAACTTGAGATTTCTCATTATTAAGTAATTCATAAGAGTTTAGTTATAGTTTGTATAGAGTTGCTTGTAATCCGTGGTTTTTGTTTCTTGAAAAGTAATAAGTTTCGTAGTTTTTCCCCAACCTGATTTAATTTCTTTAATAATGCCAAAGTTAAATTATCCAAAAATTCCTACTTCAAAAATAGGGTTAGGGAATCGTTTAAAGCAACTATGTTCTGCTGCTAATTGGTCTACCTTGGGCGAGCTTCACTTGGGGGTATATTCCGCTATCTTGGAGGGAGGTAAATGTGGATTTATTCCCAAGCAAGGGAACCGTCCCTTGGATCAACCTAAGTCGTATAGCCCAATTAGCCTTACATCCTTTCTGTTTAAGACCGCAGAACGCCTGTTGGACTTGCATATCCGGTGCAGATTGCAAGATACCAATCCCATGCATCAAAGGCAGATCGACAGAGGTAGCTCTATATCAGATAGTCAGTAAGATTGAAAAAGCATTCGAGGCGAAGGAAATTGCTTTGTGCTCATTATTAGACGTCGAAGGGGCTTTTGACAAGACTGGCTATCAGTCAACAACCAGAGCGTTAGCATCTAGGGGGGTTGACCCCTCCTCTATTACCTGGATAGAGAGAATGCTTATGCACAGAGACATCACCGACAACACCGAGCTAGGGTGTCCACAGGGCGGGGTTCTGTCTCCCCTTCGTTGGTTCCTAGTGATAGATGAACTACTGGTGAAACTATTGGAGCTAGGCATCGATACCATAGGGTATGCAGATGACCTGGCAATAGTAGTCTCCGGAAAGTTCGGCTTAACCATCATCATCAATTAATGGTTTAAGCCCAAAGCCATCAGATGGCTGTTCAGTATAATGGTTATGGCTGTTGTCACTTACGCTGCCCTTGTCTGGTGGCCAAAGGTCCAGAAAGCCACCGCCATACAAAAATGCTGCAAACTTCAGCGGCTCGTATGCCTATCCCTCACGGGTGTCATGCGTACATGTCCTACTCAGCACTGGGGACAGTCTTAGGACTGAATCCACTTCATTTGCACATAAAGAAGGTAGCTTCTTTGAGCCTTCTGAGGATTAAACTCACAAATGGGTTGCTAGCAGCAGACATAGGTCATGCTAGTCTAGTAAAAACTATTCCTGGCATAAGGATCTGCGACAGAACGGATCTTAAGACCACGGAACTTTTCTTCGGGGCGAAATTTAGGACTCTTATTCCAGACAGTAGGGAATGGGATGATTGCAACTCTTGCAATGATCTCATGAGCCTGCAGTGATTCACAGACGGATCAAAAACTAATCAAGGGGTTGGTGCGGGGATCATAGGACCGAACACCAAAATCTCGTTTGCAATGGGTACCTGGCCCAATGTTTTTCAATCTGAGATCCACGCCATTGAGTCCTGCTCCAGACATATTCTTGACAAGGGGATAAGAGGAGGTACCTTAAATATCTTTTCACATAGCCAAGCAGCCATTCAAGCTCTTTTCTCATGGAGGATTGCCTCGAGACTGGCTGCGGATTGCTGGAATTGTCTCCAGCACCTCTCACATCGAAACCGGGTCACACTTTGTTGGGTCCCGGGGCATTCCGGAATTTACGGCAACGAAGTTGCGGACTTATTCTAAATGATCGAGCGGCCGTTGACTTAAGATTGGCCGGATGTGTTCCTCGCTAATATGAAGGCCGTCCTCGGTTTTCCTCAGGCTCTCAATAACAATCCTTAGGGACGATTGGTGATTAGCTCTTTTCCGTTTCTGGTACATCTTCAGGATAAAGAATCCAATAACCAGGATGAAAATTATGGATACGCTGAACATGGCAGGCCTTGTTGTCAACTTTTCTTCCATGTCGCCAATGTATCGCAGATTTTCGATGATCAGCCTTTACAGGTATGGTAGACTACAAATTTTCTGATGACCGGTGATATTCAGGACTGTCGATGTTTCTGAGTCTGGGTGTCTTCTGACGATATTCTTCATATTCCTGAACTGAGACCCATTTATTTCGCCTTCGTCATCAAATATCAGCAGGAAAGTGTCATAGATGGTTTTGTCTGTACTATTGCCAATTTTCATTGTAGCGGTAACCACATTTATTATGATGGTCTCGTCGTCCACTACTCCTAACGGCTCTAGGTGACTGGGACGATTTGTTGCAATGCCGGGAGGGAGTGCAGTATCCGATTGGCAGGATTTTATAACCGCGGTCTGCGACGTTATTGTTTTCAGCGAAATGAGGTATTGATATTTAATTATCAAATGTAAAAAATTGTAGAGTAGTGTTCTGAGCCAAGGTATAGATCTCAGTCTAACCGAGATCAGATTTACAAGAAAACTTTTAAATTTGCCGAGATACCAAGCTGAAATAAGGGTGGCAGTGTGAAAGGAAAGGATAAGCAGGTTAATTTCTTACTTTGTTACGTAGCCAGAGATTTTCCACGACAAAGTCGGTAAATTTTCCGCTCGCTCTAACTACCAATTACGGAGGGTAATCGCTGTCGCTTTCACTTTATATAATGCTTTACGCGTTTTTCTCAATGTGTTTCACGATCGCACGTCCGTTCGCTTCGTTTTCCCGATACTAATTAATTCGCTCACTCTCGCATTCAGAGTTCTCGGCCCTCGCGATCCCTTTTTCACCACGAAGCTTTTGCTCTCTTCTCCTGTTTAATAATAATTAATCATACTCTTTTCGTGGTGCGCTCCTTGCGTCTTTTATATAATTATCCATGTAATCAAAATAAAAACTAAACAATATATTCACTTACATACTAGGAAATAACAACTAATGACTTCATTTTATATTCTATTACATACTAATAAATAGTTAACAGCTAAATCTTATAATTATTGTGGCGCGGGATTGGCCGCGGTGTTTGGCGGGGTTTCTAATTTTAATCTTTGCGAGTGTATCTGACAACATTAATGTTTTAAGTTCCGAAATTAAAATTTTAACACTTGTGAGTAATGTTTCATAGAGGTGGCCTGTTTCGATTTGGTTCCCTTTTGCAATCGTAACAACAGTACTTACGGTTTCAGTTAATTTTTTAATTTGTTCTTGTACCCTGGTGCATATAAATGCCTGTCTGGCTATTGATTCGATTAACTTTTGTTAATTGAATTTTAGTTTTTAAAAATCTTCGAAGTCAGGGGTCCCAGCAACTACGTTTGAAGTGGTTCCCAGAATATTTATGCTTCTTATATGTCTAAGGTTATATGACTTATGTCAGATTCTAATATTTTTTTTATATGAGATTAGGGAAAATGGATCATAAGCAATCTTGTTTTCTCGGCTATTTCCGTGTACATGGTTAAGTTCGATGAGTGTCTACTTAAAGTTTTGCCAGATAATTGCATTTCCGTCCATTAGTTAGCTTGGCGGTTGTTAATGTTACAAAAAGTAGCACAGTCGAAAGCCTCAGAAAAAAAAAAACATATATATATATAAAAAGAATTGGAATAGAAACATATCTTAAATTGTCCTTATGTACCTCCCTTCCCTTTATTACAACCGTTGTTCCCAAGTCAGCTTCTATTGTAATTTCTTCAAACAGAAGAGTAAGTTTGTTGCCTTTTATTTATTTTCGTAAGTACTTTTCACCTACTTGGAAGGTTCTGTTTCGCCTTGTCTCGTTATGTCTTTGTAGCTGCAGTTCCTGGCTTTTAATAATTGTATCCCTTAATTCTGCTTTGAATTCTGGTGATGAAGAGTGTATTACGTCAATTTGTATCTTGAATAGGATAGAGTGTATTGTCTTGTTGTATTATATTGTTGACTGAAGTATCAGTTCAACTGTGTCGTTCAGGTGTTTTTCTAATTTTAAGCACCTAGCAATTTCTGCGAGAGTGATATGAAATCTTTCTATCTGTCCATGTAACAATTTGCGCATCGAAGCTATTTTTTATTAGTGATTTGATGGTATCTGAATTTAAAGATGTCTCATTGTCACAATATATGGCTCTGGTATATGGATACAAATTCGTGAGTTGTAAAATTAATGGCTCTATATCTATTATGATCCTAGAAGCTATAGGTTGAACGATAGCGAATTTTGAAACTGTATCTATGCAGGTTAAAAAATATTGTTTATCTGTGGAATAAATGTCAATAAGGAGTATCTCACCTACTTAAGAAGGTATGTGCATCTCACCAAAAACCTGTTTTTGTGGGTGCAGTTACTATTTCGCTTATCAGACGAGTAATTTTTGGGAAAAACTATTCTTGCTGAGCTGCTCTATGACCCTGCTATGCTCTGCGACTACTGTTTCTTTCGGCTAAAATTTACTTTGGATAAACGCTAATATTGGTAATTCGCACATAATTGCGTTCATAACGTATTTCTTGACCGCGTCATACACATTTTCTATTAAGCTTTCCTTGTCAAAATAATGTATGATATATATTGTTTTCTGTTATATCTTGTTATATCATAATTATAGTTCGCGTTGACGGGACTACGCTCTCTTCAATTTGTTTGTCTGCGGACTCGATAGTGTACGTTAGCGACAGTTCGCTGTGTACAGTGGCCAAATCGGATGGTGCATTTTCTTCTACGGCATGCAAATTTTGTCGCGTTAAGGCGTCAGCAACTAACTTTTCTTTCCCTTGCTTATAGAAGATTCGAGCATCAATGAAAACTTCCCATCTTTTATTATCGGGACTGCGATCGTAAGCGCTTGATGATCGGTGTAAATATTCAGATTTTGTACGGCGTAAAGGGTTTCTTAGGGTTTTTAAGGTCCACACTATGGTAAGTAGCTCGCGTTCATTTGTTGCGAAATTTTGTTCGTTATCTCTCAGGGTCCAGGAAAGCATAGAGTAGCATGACGTGTTCCGAAACGAGAATATTTTTCAGTTTCTCAAAGGTCAGACGTTGTTTATCGTTGAGGCTAACAGGTATCTTATTCGATTGACGTGCGCTCACTTTGCCGCTGTCACCTTTAAGTATTTCCGTTAGCTGCTGGGCCATTGATGCAAAATCTTTAATAAAGCATCTCTACTTGCTAGACCCAAAAATGGTCTAACATGGGGTTGGATGTTTAAACCTGCTAATCTCTTCTATTTTACTAGGGTTCGTTGTAATACCGCCTCGGGAGACCACGAATCCAAAATACTCTTCTTTTCCTTTGAAAAAGTTTGACTTTTCTCCTGAAACCCTCATGTTTGCTTCATAGAGCTTATCCAATACCCATGCGATACGTTTTACATGGTTCTCCATGCTTTCTGAGAAGATGATAACAACATCCACATAAACATAGCATTAATTCACTATATACATAGCATTACAATTTGTTCCCGAAGAACATCGTCAATAAATTTTTGAAAAATACTGGGAGCGTTTTTTAAACCAAAAGGAAATCTGCAAAATGCATACTTCCTATTCCCTACAGAAAAGGCAGTTTCTTCTCTATCCTTTTCCGCAAGTGGTATTTGGTAAAATCTGGATTTTAAGTCAAGTGTTGTAAAGTGACTTGTATTTCCCGAGATTTGAGAGAATGGCTACTATATTTGGTGTAGGGTATTATCGTCGGTGGTTTTAGAATTTAGTTTGCTAAAGTCTATAACAAGGCGTTTCTTCTTGTTTCCTTGTTCGTCTATTCACTTTTTGTCTACTACCCACACCCATAGGGTGATATAGATGGCCTAATTATGCTATCTTTTAACAAATTTGTGGTTTTTTTATTTACAAAATCAGACACCCCCATTGGGTAAGGATATAATTTAGAGTATATGGGGTCCTCATTTTTTGTGCGGATTGTAACGACGATATTGGTAGATAGGGTCAGCAAAGACGCCTGTTCTTTTTCTTATAATTTCTTTGAATTCTTTCTGAATTTGTTAAGTTGACATTTGAGTTGATATTTGAGCATTTTAAAAATTGGATTAGTTCGGATCCTGATTCAGTTGGCAATATTTTATTTTTAAAATCTTCTGTGGCATTTATTTTATTAAGTAGCTATATTATTCCGTCAAAAGTTCAGAAATTTGGGGATATAAAGAATGTAGTTGTGGTGTTGAAAAGATGCATAAAACATTTTTCTCAACTGAGTTAAAGCCCTGAAGTGAGTTAACTAAGAAAACTTATTTTACTGCAGTTACGTTTTCTAGTTCTGTTAATGTTTTTAAATCATTTAATTTTTTTACCTGCTATCGTTCGCTCTATAAACGGTAGCAAGGAGCTATGTCTAAAAAATTGACCTCTTCGTTTTGGTTATTTTCATCGACAATATCGGCAGCCTCCGATTCGACAATAGCTTGGTATTCTTGCTCCTCTTGGACAGGTGGGCTTTCTTTCTGTGTATACATAGCCGTGTCACTATTTGCTCTTTTTGGGGCCTGGTTTGGAAATGGTACATAAGGAGGAACGTTTTGGTTTCTTTGTTAGGTAGGTTGTATAAACCGGGATGAACTCTCAATGTCCAGTGCTTGAGGTGGCTCTTGTTACGGAAATAGGCTGTTATTCTGTGATTTTTGTTTGTTGAAAAATTGACTTTTACCAAAGATAATATAAATACTAAGGTGAGTAACGCCGAACAACAAAATGCTACAAGGCTGCTTGATTTTTAGTAGATTTCCTTCGCCGACCGCGAGATTCCCTAATTTATATTTACATACATATGTTCTCTTTACAGAGGTATTGCCGATAAAATCCTAATCACTTAAATGGACTGCTATATTAAAAAATAATTGTTTAATTTTCTACCGACCCTACTTCATTAAGAAATATATGTTAATATAAATGTATGTTAGATCGCGGTCGGCGAAAGAAAACTAACAAAATTCGTTTTTCGGTAGCCAAAGTCAATGCTGAGCATATTAATACATACATACATATTGTGGTGTACTAATGCATGCATAATTCACACACAAGGGCGTAGCAAGTATCTTGGCTAAGGGGGACAAAATGTATGTAAAAAAAAAACTTATTTTATTGTGCTTATGTACAAAAACTAAACTGATATATAAAGACAAAAAATTATATAGTATGGTATATTTATATACTAAAAGTCTTGGTTTTATGGGGGGCAACAGCCGTCCCCCCTGCCCTACTGAGGCTACGCCTATGTTCATACAAATTAAGGAATTCTTTCCTTTAATCGTCTTTTAAAAACTGAACTGAATTACAATGGACAAGACAAATTATGCTAAAGCTAAAACTCTGCTACTGCCGCTGTCACTGCAGCCGCTGAGGATGCTGCCGCTGTTGTCGCTGTTGCCGCTGTTGTTGTCGCTTCTGTTGTAGCTTGGTTAAGGTGTCCTATTCCATGGTGCGCTCCCACGGTTACGCTGTTTGGTAGAATGCGCTGACGCAGCGCACGTGGCCAAACTGCATGCATCGGGTCCGTCATTGCATGGGCTCGTGTGCATGCATTTTTGGTAAGTTCGTCTTTAACTCCTCCCCCTTTAAACGCGTACGTCCTCGGACGCGATGTAAAAACGTCTTTGGTTTGGAACTGCGTTCGACTCCGCAATTGTTTCTGCTTCCACAACTTCTCCAATGATCTGGTGTGCTGTAGCGAAAAACTTTCGTCTTGTCGTGTATCCAACAATCCCGATCATTAGTGTCAGTAGAATTCCAGATAGTGTTAAATTAATTGCTGTTGTAGCTCTTCAGAGTTTCCAATTTTTTGGTGTTATTAATGTTGGCTTCCTTCAACGTTTGTAGTAATAAAACCTCGTCAACTATGTTTTTCCGCGCAATAACTTGGAATAGGGGTGGTGTTGCCTCTGCGAAGATTATTTCCTTTGCCTCGTACACCTCATCTTCGATGGTCAAGGTCAAAATTTGGAACTGTATTAAGAATGTTCCTCTGAGTTCCATTTTCTGTTTATCGATGTGTATCTTGCCATCGAAGTCGTTGAGCAAGATTGTTCCGCCGAATAGTTCTTCGTAGTGAGGTACATGTTGGCTATTAATCAACTTACAATTTGGGGCTTGACTTCTTAATACTGGAGTTATACAAGTATCGTTACTTAAATCTATAAGATTATTCCTATTACAAATGGTCTTATCGTTATGGGATTCGCAAGAGTCTTTTATTGCGTATATTATTTGCCCGCATTTAACCTTTCGTTTATTACATTTGATTTCTGAATGGGCTTTAATAACATAGCAGTACATACTTCGCTCGCAATTAATGGTATGTTAATTATGTAAAGCATGCTCCTGCCATTTGTTGCTATTTTGATTTGTGCAAATTCTAATAATTCTTCGGCATTTAAAAACATGATCTTTTCTTTTTCCAAAATTTGCTCTGCTGTTTTACTTCTAATTCCGACAATATTACTGAATTTACTGCATTTGTCTTTGCCCAATCTATTACATTAACTAGATTTGTTATATCGTCCTTTAAAATTTGAAGCTTGAATTAAAATATTGTAATTTTTTCTTCATTAAAATTTCGGTTTTCTTTAGCTAATTTAATTATCTCGTTAGTGACTCCGCTTATCTTGTTAATTTTATTTTGTATAAGCTTATTTATAACAACTTGTTTATTATTGTTCTCTAGCTGCTCATTTATTTTGGTTACTAGAACTTCGTTATCGCTGTGGTCCGGCGGGCCGGCCAATCATTTCCAGGCTGTTCCCAACGCGTTTATTGCTCTTGCCGCTCTTTGAGCCTACGTAGATGGTTTTTTTATTTTTCGATCTCGTATTCTAGCAATGGGAAAAGCTGGTTCGAGGTGTTTATCGTATGCAAGGTATCCTCTAGTGTCCCGAAAACTTTTTCGTATTCGTCAATATCGAATACATGGATAATTTTGAAAGTGCCGTTTTGCACTGCTGCACAACCCATTTTTATTGGAATGAGTTGTGAATGTGAATAATCTAATATTGTTGCCAACCCGAAGGAGGTTGTCAGAAATAACCTGTAAAATAGTACCTTAATAGTAGTGTTCCCATTTTCTGCTACTATCTCTCTTCGGTATTTGGGAGTGAGTTTTGAACCTAATCTTTTATCTATTTTTACGTACACCGTAACCCTGATGTTATAATTCTTTAATTGCTTCTTCTTTGTGTTGTGGTAAGTCAAATCTTTTTCTTGTTTTGTGATAATTTTTTCTCTAATTTTTTGCCTGTCCAATTCTAATTGTTGGGGGTCTCTTACATTTTGGTTACCGAAAAATAATGTCTATTGGTTTTGCTTTCACTGTAGAGTGCACTGATTAATTACATAGCTGTACCGCTTTGAAAATTAATTCATCAAAGTTTGTAATACCCTCGTCTTTTTTTATACATCTCATAATTTCGGTTAATGTTGAATGAAATCTTTCAACCTGACCGTTACTAGTAGATGTAAATTAATTAGATAAAGGTTGTTCTTTATTTTTTATATAATGTATTTTTATTTAACATAATATATTTGTTATTGATGAAGACGTAACTGGTCTGGCAGCTTACGAATGAGTTGATTAGCGCTTGGACATGTTGTATCAAGGCATATAGATTAAGAACTAAATATGAAGACGACTTAAATAAAGCTACAATGAATTATTAAAGTATCAAGTTACACAATGCAAAATTCATAGCGGCCGCAGAAACGCTTAGCTTGCGCCTCGTGCATTGCCTGCTATGTGAAGACATCCGGCCCAGAGCTGAGTCAGCGTCTGTGCTGGAGTCAAACCGAGTCGCGTTAACTTATGTTAACTACTCCCCCCTCAAGTTAAGGCCGCCCTCGGTCGACCCTATTGCGGCGATCACCTCTTTCATCCTTTGAGCCGTAGCCTTCTTCTTCATGATCTGCCGATAGGTGAAGCCGATGCCAAAGACTATGCCACAGGCTACTCCAAGTTGATGTTGCCAATTTCGTCCCTGACTTCTTGTATTGTCTCCAGATTGCGTTCATTTAACCGATGAAGGTAAGGGAGACTGAGGATGTCCTGATGGCCTGTGACATTCAACAGAGGGGATGCTGCGATGCCTGGGAACCGGCTCTGAACGTTGTTACGATTGATGTACCTTGTTCCGTTTATAGTGACCCAATTGGGTTATACCGCCAGCATGAAGTTCCTTGGCGCATGAGCTGGCCGTTGATCGTTGACAAAATGTCGTTCTTGCGGTGGCTGTGCAGTTCTCGAGCGCGTAGATTTGATCCTGGCATTTGGCGATGATGTTGTTCTGCATTCGTAGCATATGGCTTTCGTGTGCGACAGGGTAGACTGTAATTTTCTTTCAGATCGGCAATGGGAGTATCTGTGGGCTCTTCAAACCAAACGGATTTTAAGTCTGTGTGGTCTAAGATGTTTGGACTGACAATGTTGGCCTTAGCTAGGGTTATGGTGAGCATTAAGTTCTGCAACTCCTTTGACAACATTCTGTATCGGGCCAAAGTGTTTCGTATAAGTGACCGGAATCAATTTGAGACTGTGAGTTAACTGTGAGTGTGAGTTGGTTAATCTGATTCTGTACCCTAGTGTTTATCTGCACCTGTCCATTATTTGAATCTATTAGCCGAGCTTCGTTAATTCTTATTTTCTCTAAGTCCCTGGCGTCGGGAGTGCCTGCGACCACCTTTAAAATTGAACCCAGAAAATCTATACTTCTAGCGATTCTGTGGTGTGTGCCCAGGGCTTCCAGCATGTCTCTGACATGTTCTACATCCACATTTAGAAGTTTTTTCATATGTGATTGTGGAAACAGGTCACACAGCTTCGCTGTCTCATCCACCATGAGCTCATATTCAGATATGTTCGCTGAATGTCGGACGAAAGCGAACTCATCCCATACCAAGACTTGGCCGTCGACGATCGGAATGTACTTAGCGTGCGAGTAGTCAGTGACACGTGCCGAAGTCGTTGTGAGGATTAGCAGTACTAGAAACCCAAACCTGTGGAGTGAAAATTATTAATTTTTTGAAGAAACTTGAACAACCCATCATCGAAGTTATCTAACTTACAAATATTACCAAGTAACCCAACACCAAGACTTATCTAAGGCGGGGTGCCAAGTGGCTTAAAAATTATATCTCTAGCAACCTAATACAAAAGAAAAATTGCCAAATGGCGCAATAAAAATTAAAAGTAAAATAGAAAACACTACTTAAGGTTGTCCTTGTGGATTATCCTCCCCTTAATGAGAACTGTGGTTCCCAGGTCAGTTTTCACGGCCCTCTTTTCACACAAAGGTGTAAGTTTATTTCCGAGCCTGCGATTGGACTTTACCAAAACTTTCTCCCCAACCTCAAAGACCCTATTTCGTCGGAAGTCGTTCTCCCTAGCTCTGAGTGTGTCCTGAGCCCTTTTGAGCTTATTTTGAATCAGCGTCTGTGATTCGCCTGGGAGTGAACGGACGACATCAATTGGCCGCTTATCAGTGACCGAGTGGATTGTCTTGTTGTACTCTACTGTGGACAACAAGATTACTTCTACAGTGTCGCTAATGTTTTTGTCTATTTTTAAATACCTAGCAAGTTCCAGCAGGGTACTATGGAAACACTCGACCTGCCCGTTGGAAACGCTATGCAAGGGCGGTGCATTTGAAATGCTGACTCCATAATTGTTCATCAGTAGTGAGCTGATAGTCTGGGAGTTCAAAGCTGGCTCATTGTCACAGTAGATTGCTTTGACTCCTGGGAAGAAATTCATGAGCTGTAACAAGGGTACTTTTAAGTCCTCTATTGTTCTAGATGCGATTGGTTGAACGACGGGGAATTTCGAAAATTTGTCAATACAAGTCAGAAAAAATTGTTTGTCAGTTGAGAAAATGTCCACGTGTAACATTTCCCGTGGGTGTGCAGGAATCGGTGTCTCACCAATTTCTTGTTTCTTAGGGTGTCTGTCGTATTTAGCCCTAGCACAAGTCTTGCAGTTTTGTACGATTTCGTTGGCTATTTTGGCCATTTTTGGGAAATAGTACTCTGAGAGGCCCTGTTCTCCTGAGCTGCCCTGTGGGCTCTATTGTGGTCTGTGATGAGAATTTCCCTTCTCTCACTAACACTGAAAATGTCCACGACTCTATTTTTGCAGTGCCAGAACTTGGTAGTTGGAAATTTCCGCACTAATTCGTCCTGAACAAGTGCCAAAGTGTGCAAGTCGCAATGAAGTGCATTCACCACATCAGGCTTGACTACTTCCACTAATTCCTCGAGAAGTGATTCTCTGCAGGTAAAATTCAGGGAGTGACGCCTCTTGTTTCCAAAAAGAATAAATCTACGCCTCAGTGGGAAGCGTGCCTCTTCAAGAATTATTTGGTTCTGGAAACAATTCAAGGGCTTGTCAGTGGACTCGATGGTGTAAGTCAAGGAGAGCTCACTGTGAACCATGGCAATGCATGATTCATTATCCTGGTGGCTCAAAGCGTTAAGCTGTTGCCTGGACAAGGCATCGGCGACCAGATTTTCCTTGCCCCGCTTGTAGAATATGCGTGCGTTGGATTCGTCAATGCGCGCCTTCCATCGCTTGATTTTAGCGTTAGGGTTAGATTCAGATACGGCAAAGGCCAGAGGCTGATGATCTGTGATCACCCCGTATAAATAATGGCGCAATTTGCCAAGGGCCCACACGATAGCAAGTAGTTCTCTTTCGTTTGTGGCATAATTGACCTCCGGATTCTTCAGTGTCCTGGAGATCATAGTTATGGGACGCCCTTCTTGGGAGAGGACTGCTCCTATCCCATATCCTGAAGCGTCTGTCGTTAGATCAAACGGCTTATTGAAATCGGGGTATCGGAGAATGACATCCTCAGATGCCAATATGTTTCGCAGCTTTTGAAACACGCTGCGTTGGAGATCAGAGAATTCGACTGGAATATTTCTTGATCTGTGTTTGCTCACTAACCCATTTTCACCCTTTAGGATGTCTGAAACGGGCTTTGCTATCGATGCAAAATCTTTGATGAAGCACCTGTAATAGCTAGCGAGTCCTAGGAATGATCTCACCTCGAAACCGTCCAGTGTCGAAAAGTATTTGGCTTTACCTAGATTTCCCAGAAACATAGATATATTGGGCATGGGATATCTATCCGTTATGGTTCTTTCATTGAGTTTCCGAAAGTCCATTACAAGGCGCACGTTCCGGTTTCCCATTTTATCCGTGCCCTTTTTGTCAGTTGACAGTTGGGTAGTTACCCAAATGGGGTTGTTATAGGGAGAAACGGATTTCTGAATTATGCCATTTTTTAAAAGATTTTCAATCTCTTTATTGACAAATTCGGCTGCACCCATAGGATAAGGGTATAGCTTAGCATAGATAGGTTGCTCGACAATCGTTCTGATAGTGGCTACTACCGAAGTGTTGTACGGCAGCGCTTCGTTAGCGTCTGCGAAAGTCTTTTTCCTATCTATTAACATTTTCAAAAAATTTTCTCTTATCAGGGGAGGTGCGTCTGCGCAATCCACGTTAGTGAAATTGACATTAACACACCTGTGATACAATATTGGCTCAGAATTGTTGCCGAACCTGAGTTGGCTGGAGTTTAGACAAAGCTCAGCCCCGACTTCAGCGACTTCTGTCAACAGATCGAGGCCTATAATCCCATCAAATGTTGAAAGTTCTGAGAGAAGAAAAAAGGTAGCCTTTTTTCCAAACATTGACACATAGCACTTCTCTGAAATTTTGGTAGTGCCATGAATGGAGTGGGTGGTAAAGGGGTTATCGACTGGTCGGACTCCTTTCAGCCCATGGTGCGGCCGAATGTAATTTTTTGCCGCACCCGTGTCGATGAGAAACTTCATCTGAGTCCCCGCTACTTCCCGCCTGATGGAGGGCAGCAGGGACTTACCCCTAAAAAATTGAGAACGTCAGAGTCCCCGTCCGAATCATCAGCTATTTGCAACTCGGCATTTTTTGCTGCCGCTGCGTACCCCTCAGATCCACATTCTAGGCTCTGAGTGGTGTGATTTACCCTTTGGCGCCTATGACCCGTTGCTCGATCGGAGGTATTTGTTCTCTTGTACGCCTGTGGGTTACCCGAGTTGACGTACGCTGCCGCCTGCGACGGCATCAGAACTCTAGACATTGAAGGGTCAACGTCCATTGGTTGCGGATCATTGTTACCGTTGCTTTGCCTACCACTACGCTGGTCGGTCTGTTGGGGCTTTTGTTGCCGCGTGTAATGTGGGCTTTTTGCAAGGGCAGGCTGTGCTTCGACTGCATCCGAGCCCTTTTGTCGTTGCTAGAATTGAGGCTTTTGGTCAGGCTTCCGGACCTTATCCTCAATACTTCTGGCATAGTTTGCTGCAAAGGTATACCTTTCATGATTAGCCTCAATTTCTTGTGCGAGTGCTAAAGCTGAGGGGAGATCGAGCGGATGTGCCGCAAATAGAACGTCAGAGAGACTACGCTTAAGGCCAGAGATAAATATGCGCAAGGCATCACCCGTAAACTTCTCGCACATTCCCTTTGCTAGTGCCGTGTCGTATGTCATGTTGACCTTGTTTATGAGCAAGGTGAGCTTTTTCTCGACCTCGTCATAATACTGAGGCAAGGTAAGTTGTCCTGTCTGAGGGTGCCCATTTCTTGTTCTATGACATGGACTGGCCTCTTGTCACTATAAGTGAAATCTAATCTGTTGATGATAGCACCAAAGTTTAAAATTGTGGCAAACGAAGACAAAACTGCGTCAGCCGAACCCCTTATCTTGCTCCTGATGATTATCCCTGCCTGATAATGGCGAGAGCTGCCATTACATCGTCTAAATATCTTATACGCTACCATTGCAGCTTATCGCCATGAAACGTAGGTTTCCTGAGAACTCTGCTAGACACTTGACCACATCTAGAGGTTCGTTGCAGCGGACGTTGTCAACGATTTGTATTTCTTCAAACACCTCGACTGGAGGCGCTGTGACTTTCAGGTCTGTTACCTTTTCTGTCAACTCGGCAATTTGCTGGTTGAAGTCTTCCCTAATAGCTGTATCTCTTTCATTAAATGCCTTTGACTGTGCCTCGAGGGCAGCTGAAACTGCTGATTCGATTAAAACCCTGAGTTGCTTGGGATACATATCTACTTCGTTTGACTGAGTGCCTTCTAGATCTGGGTCCACCCTAATATCGTTGTTATCTGAGTCCTCGGAGTCAGACTTACTCAAACTAGGGTCCCTATATTTCCCGAATGCCCTTCTCATAAGTTAAAGAAAATAATCACTAATCACAGAATCAGATTATGACAGATGACAGAAAAAGATTATTTATCAAAATGACAGAACAGTCAATTGGGTTTGCATAACAGAACGACTAATATACAATATAGCCAAACACAAAATAGAAAATGATTTAAAATTTATTATTTTTTTTTTAAATTTCTTTCTTTTTTTTTTTTACTTTTTTACGCAGTACTTAAAAATTTGAGTGGATGAAAAGCTCACTTACATGATTTTTTTTTTTTCAAATTACAGGGTGTTCCTATTCTTATATCAGGAAATATCTGCAGGTGATGCCGCCTCCCTCGGTGCGGTCACGCACAAAAAGGTTTTCCAACGCTGCCCAGATTAGCTTGCGTGCTGCACTGGTGGCACACCGCTGTCCGAAGAGCTCCAGCGGCTCCAGGTCAGGCACACCGCACTGCACTTAGCGTGAATTACGCTATGCCGTCGCAACACAAAACACAGGTTCAGATTTCCTTTTTATCTGTTTTGAATACTTTTTGTCAAGATTCGTTGTTTTTCTTTCTTTTTAAACACAATTCTAGAAAGTTTATTTTTCTTTCTTTTTTTTTTGTAGTCCTCGGCTATGCGATTTTTGATAAGTTGCGTTTTTTTTTTTTTTTTAAACACAGTTCCAGAAAGTTTTGTTTTCTTTCTTTTTTTTGTATTCCACGGCTACGCGACTGGGACGGAGCGCGAGATTCGAAACCGTTGCGCGCCAATTAATTATATAAAGGTTGTTCTTTATTTTTTATATAATGTATTTTTATTTAACATAAAATATTTGTTATTGATTAAGTCGTAACTGGTCTGGCAGCTTACGAATGAGTTGATTAGCGCTTGGACATGTTGTATCAAGGCATATAGATTAAGAACTAAATATGAAGACGACATAAATTTACTTATCAAGCTACAAAGTATCAAGTTACACAATACAAAATTCATAGCGGCCGCAGAAACGCTTAGCTTGCGCCTCGAGCATTGCCTGCTATGTGAAGACATCCGGCCTAATGCTGAGTCAGCGTCTGTGCTGGCGTCAAACCGAGTCACGTTAACTTATGTTAACTTGTATATGGCGGCGTCGTGTAGACTGTGGCCTTTAGCTGCTAAAAGCTTTTTCATTATCCATGACGACACATTTCTGCATACCGAAAGCTATCAGGGTTTCAAGCAACGGGTGTTTTAGGTCTTCAGCTGCCTTTGATTTAAGTATTTTAATTTGATCATATTTTAAAAATTTGGCAGTGAGTGCTAAGTTCCTTTGTGTTATGAACAGATCGATGTGTATGATCTGACCAGGGTAGGACGGGATTGGCGTTGTCTGTATTTCTCCCTGTGTTGGTTGTCTGTCGTATTTAGTTTCTTTGCATGTTTCACATGCTTTTGTATAAGCTTTTATTTTCTTTTTCATACTTGGGAAAAAAAAAGATCTGTATCTTGTTTTTTATGGGGTTCCTATGAGCTCTGGTATGTTCTTTTGCTAGTATATTGTTTTGTTCGTTTTCGTCTGTCACGTCTACTACCTGTTTCTAACTGTATCTGTCTTTATAAGAACTGAAATGTAGGGGAACAAACCGTTCACAATTTTCGGATGAAAATTTTTAAATTTCGATTAGGTCTTTTTTTGAATAACTATTTTTCTTTAATATATGTCTGTGATAGGATGAGAAAAGTATGTTGAATTCATATGACTCCTCGTCTGCAATCAGTAAAAAGACTTGGTTCTTAAACACATTGATAGGGACTTCCATAACGGGTATTAGATTGTGTGAAGAACTCTCGTCACTATGTACAGTGCCACTGGTGCTATTTATTTGTTGCTCGATGGGATTTCTGGATAATGCATCCTCTACTACGTTGGATATTCCAGGTTTATACCTGACTTCGTGATTGAACTCTTCGAGGTAACTTTTCCACCTCTTGAGTTTATCATTATGGTTTTTGGTACTAAAAGCAAAGGCAGAGGTTGGTGGTCGGTAAATATGACCACCTTAGCTGTACCGTATAGGTACATCCGCAAGTTCTGAAGAGCCAAACCAAGTGGCCAGCATCTCTTTTTCGTTAGCGGCATAATTTTCTTCGGCTTTCGAGAGGGTGCGGGAAATGAAAGTAATCGGTCTACCATTCTGGTACTTCGAGTACTGCTCCAATGGCAAATTCGAAGCATCAGTTGCTATCTGGAATTCCTTGTTAAAGGTAGGGTATGCCAAGATCACGTCTTGTGAGGCTAGCGTTCATTTAATTTTATTGAATGAGTCCAAGGCCTCATTATCTACTGTAATTTTTATCCTATCCGATACGTTTTTTGATAGTCTCCCGTTTTCTCCCCTAAGGAGGGTAGTAAGGGGTTTGGCGTATTTTGGCGTAGTCTCGTATGAATCTACGATAATAGCTCAACAAACCCAGAAAAGATCGTACATCTGAAACTATCACGTCGTTCAGTTTTCTATAATCGATTACCATTCTGTACTTTTTCCCCCCTGATGCGTCACTCTTTTTCGGTACCACCCATATGAGTGCGTTATATGGTGACCGTTAAGGTCTGATAATGCTGTCTCTCAGCAATTTTTGTATCTCTTTCGCTATTTCCGCTTTCAGGGATGCAGGGTATGGGTAATGTTTGCAGTACACCGTGGTGTCCGATGATGTTATAATTTCTCCTTCTACCTTAGTGGTATAAGTGAGCTTCATGTCAGGGTCAGCGAATACTTCCGCATGCGTTTCGGTTAATTGATTGATACAATTTTTCTGTGTTTCGGATATGTGTTCAGTTCAAATTTTTATGGCATTAACCGCTTACGTTTCTAGCTGCCTTATGTTTATGCGGTAATTTCCATTTATAATCAAAACGTCGTTTTTAACGTCTGCATTCAACTGTTTTAAAGTATCGTTACCCAGAATGCCGTGAAAGGTTTTTAATGTGGGTAACAGGAAAAATTTAATTGGTACGTCCTTTAAACCGAAAAGGTTAAGGCGAGTATGATCGGTAACTTTGGTTTGCCCACCGACAGAGTTTACGAAAAAAGGTTGTTCGTTAAGTTTGGGGCTTTGGACTAATCCGGACTGAATGTAAAATGGTTGGATCCTGTATCAATTAAAAATCTAAGTGTCGTACCGTTCCCCGCTATGCATTTAAAATATGGCAACGAGGAACTGTTTAGTCTAAAAAATAGACATCTGAGGCATCGACTGATACGGGCCCGTATTCTTGATCGTTGTCATCTTGGAACTGACTGATCAATTCCGTAGCTCCTTCTTGTTCTAAGGCTTCGAAGTAACCATGTTCTTCGACACCAGTAGAATAAGGTGCTTCCGTTTCGGTCCCTTCTGTCGTCAACTCCATGCCGCCGGTGGCGATGTGGAATTGTCTTTGGAATTTCTGAGGGGGCCCTGTGTATGTCTCGGCCGGCGGTCGTTTTTCAGTCAAGTCATTGTTCTCTGATCTTTGTTCATGTAGTTTACGTGTTTCGACCTAATGGACTGATCAATGCCCATGGGTGTCGGTCTAGGTTCAGGTTTCTGAGCCTGTGGGCGCGGTGGCGCTGGAAAATTTTGTCTATACGGAGCAGACTGTTGTGGTTCAGCATGTTGTTGCTGCATGGGATGAGGTACCTGTTGTTGGTACATTGGAACAGACCATGTGTCTTGTGGGTTAAAACCCACGTTTGCTTGGACTTGCGGTGGATAGTAAAACCTAGGGTCAAAGTTTCTAGCTTGCCCAGCCATGTTCTGTACTGGTCTGGGTCCTTGCTGTCTTGTCATTACCTGACCTTGGGGTTGTCTAGGTGGTAAGGGCGGAGCTTGTTGTCTGAACCTCGGGACGAATGCATTTCTATGCTCTTGGTTCTCTACCAATCCGCATAAATGAAGTGCATGACTTAAGTCACTTGGTTCTTTGATTGCTAGTAAACGGGGTAAATCGCCGTTAAGCCCGCTTACAAAGGTGTCCAAGGCTTTATCCCGATAATTTTTAGCCAAGGCTCTCACAGTTTCTGGAGATTATTCCTGCGAACTGAGCTGGTTAAGTATTAAGGACAGCTGATGGTAGACTGCCTGATAAAACTCATTTATGCTCATTCGTCCTTGTGACAAAGAGAACATTTGGTATTCGAGGGTTTTAAGGACTCTCTTGTCAGCATAATGCGACGTTAGACACTTAGAAATTGCCCTCCAGTTCATAGGAGTGTCGTGCGACTCCAGTACTACATCAGCTTCGCCGATTATTTTGTTTCGTACAGCTAAAGTGATGAGGTAGTATTAGTAGGTATGTTCTTGCCCTTCGTAAATACCCATTATTCGGTCTAAATTCTTCCTCCAGGAACTAAATGTAGTTCTGTCCTCTGAGAACTCCCTTATTAATCGTGTAATATCCGGAACTTTTTCTTGGTCACTTTCGGGCCCTGGCCTGGCGATTGGGATATCGGATAAAATATCTAGGCTATCGGTGTTGCCTATAGCCCGCCTTATTAAATTTCCTCCGTCAAAAGTTTCTTTGATTAAGCTTACTATTACATCCCTAAGCTCTGGGCTAGCAATGGGCGTACTGGTAGCTGGTCGTCTGACCCCCGAAGTGCTGGGTGGTAAGTGTCGGTTCTGTGTGCCTGCCCCAATGCTAAGGGAGGCGAGACCTTCGGCCAATTCTTCTTGCATGATTATTTTAACTATCGGACTAACTCGGATTGTACGAATATAACTTCACCACTTATTTTTAACTTAATCACGTTTTCCTTTTTTTTCCACAAATATGTTTGAGCGAGAGTGAATGTTAATTCTCTAAATGCTTTTGATAAGAGGCTATGAGATATTTAAAATAGTAGAGTAATAATTCTTAAGCTTTATGTAAAGGTTCTTAAAAGATAAAATCCGTAATGAAAGGTTGAGTTAAAAAGATTGGGTTAGGAAAAATCGTTGATTATTGTCGCAATTAAAAATTATTAAAATATATAGATTCTAAATAGACAAGTATACAAATTTTAAAAATAATTGTTTTCAACTGTTGGATGATAATAATATATAAAATTGTTTGCACTGATTGGCAATTTCTTATACTATGAGCAAAATAAAAGTTTTTTATCCAGCCAGCAGCAAACGAAACCCATCTTGCTCGCACCTGGCAATTTTTACTGTAGCAGACATACATAATTATTATTATTTATTTTTGTTTTTGTTTAGGGATAAAATCAAAAAATTTAAACAAACAAAAAATCACTACACAAACAAACTGCAAAAACAAGGTATAAAAAAAAAGATAGGCACATTGGGGTTAAAATAATTTGAAACGCTGAATAGTACTTACAACAATAAGGTTAGAAAGATAAAAGCGGCGCGGGCGCGGCGACCGAAATAAACACAACAGAATTAAAACAAGAGCATAATCAAAAAAAAGACCACGACCAACACCAACAACAATGTTAGTTAGAGCGCGGGAGAGAGATGAGTAATTAAAAGCGTTGAGAGCGCAGGTAGAGAACAGAAAATATGATGAGAGCGAAAATGCAAAAACAAAATAGGCAGGCAACAATGCCATTGCACAGGTCAACCAATATGTATGCGCTGCAGATTGTTGTTATATTTGAACTCGTTTTAAATAATTTAATTAAAGTCCAACTGTGTGTTTTACATATCCGATGTATCACACAGTCACAACACTAAATATGGCAAAAAATGCACAGGTTAATCTTTGTTTAACACAATTAAAAGTTAATTATTTCGAGGCGCAAGAAAAAAACACGTCCGTTACGAATGCGATTTATATGACTGAGAAAGAAGTTCTTTCTCTGTCACGTTCTGAAAGCGTGTTTTGATGGTAACCAGATTTCAGGTCTAAGGTCGAAAAGTACTTGGCTTTACCTAAATTTCCCAAAATCATGGAGATATTGGGCATGGGACACCTATCTGGAATGGTTCTTTCATTAAGTTTTCGAAAGTTCATAACAAGGCGCATGTTTCGATTACCCATTTCATCCGTGCCCTTTTTATCAACCACCCAAATGGGCTTGTTATAGGGAGAAACGGATTTCTGAATTATACCATTCTTCAAAAGATGTTGAATCTCTTTGTTCACAAATTCAGCTGCACCCATGGGATACGGGTATAACTTGGAATAGATAGGTTCCTCGTTTGTAGTCCTTATGGTGGCTACTACAGAAGTGTTGTAAGGCAGAGCTTCATAAGCGTCTGCAAAGGTCTTTTTCCTACCCTCTAACATTTTTAAAAATTTGTCTCTTATTGAAGGGGGTGCGTTAGCGCAATCTACGTTTGTGAAATTGAGTGAGAAACTTGAGTTGGCTAGTGTTTAGACAAAATTGCGGTCCGACTAGTGTTAGCAGGTTGAGGCCTATGATCCCGTCCAATGTTGAAAGATCCCGGAGAAGGAAGAATGTTGCTTTCTGTCCAAACATTGGTACATAACATTTCTGTGATATTTTTATAGTGCCATGAATTGAGTGCATTGTAAATGGCGTATCGACCGAGCGGACTCCTTTTAACCCAGGGTATGGGCGAATGTAGTTCTTCGCCGCGCCCGTGTCGATAAGAATTTTTATCTGTGCCCACGCTACAACTCGCCTGATGAAAGGCAGCAGGACTTACCCGTAAAAAATGTATAGCGTCCGAATCTTCATCTGATTCATCAGCTATCTGCGCTTCAGCAGCCCTGGCGGCAGTTTCATACTCCTTAGGATCAACTTCTTGACTCTGAGTAGTATGATTCACTCTCTGACGCCTCTGACCAGTTGATCGGTCAGTAGTATTTGTTCGTTTATAAGCCTGAGCATTATTGGAGTTGACGTAAGCCGGAGCTTGTGATGGCATCAAGCACATTGAAGGGTCAACTTCCATTGATTCAGGTGCGTTGTTGTTGTTTTGGACCCTACCACTACGTTGACTGGGCTGTCCCTGTGGTTTATGCTGTCTACTGAAATGCGGGTTTTTTGCACCGCTTGTTGGTGGATCTGTTCGCTGCGCAGCTTTCTCCAACTGTTGAAATTGCGCTTTCGCGTTTGACCTGCGCTCTCTTTCTTCCTGGCTTCGCGCAAAATTGCCAGCGAAAGCATATCTTTTATGGTTCGACTCGACCCCTTGGGCGAGAGAGCCGAAGGCAAGTCTGTGGATCTTGCCGCAAAAAGTACATCTGTTAGACCGCGCTTAAGCCCTGATATGAATACCCGCAACGCATCATCGCCGAATTTTCCACACAGGCCTTTTGCCATACTTGATTCGTATGACATATTGATTTTATTGGTTAATATTGTCAGCTTCTTTTCGACCTCGTCATAGTAATGACGCAAGGAGAGGTCTTGTCGCCAAGAAACATAAGCTTCTTGTGCCCCTGTAAATTCAGGCAGACATTTGACCGCGTCCAGCGGCTCATCGCAACATTGTCTATGATTTGTACTTCTTCGAAAACTTCTATAGGAGGGGCAGTAATTGCCGTTTTTGCCACTTTTTTTGTTAATTCAGCAATTTGGCTCTGTAAGTTTTCCCTTATGGCCACGTCCCTTGCACTGAACGCTTCTGCCTGCACTTGCAACGCAGCTGTGACCGCCGACACTACTAAAGCTTTAATTAGTTGGTCGTCTAAATTTGGTTTGTTTATTAGATCTGGGTCGCTCTGAATATTTTCAAGGACTGGGATTCTACTAAGGTCGTTATCTGAACCCTCTGAATCCGAATTTCTTGGTTTGGGGTCCCTATATTCTTGGAATGGCCTATTCATGGATCGCTGTATAATAAAATCAAACCACCAATCAACCGGAGAATCAACAAAATTGTCAAAATGTTAGTAAAACAAAATGACACACAGAACACACTATTCTTATAGTCAGATTTATTTTTATTACGCTAAAAGGTTCACGCAAACTTAAAATATGATTGTTGCTGAGCAACCCACTTACATTGTTTTCATTGGGGACGTCCCTAATCGTTCTATGATCTATTTGTTGGCACTGCTGCTCCCTCGCTGCAGTTAAGATCGAATTTCTAATCGCTGCCCAGACTAGCATGCGCGCTATTCTGGTGACACACCGCTGCCCAAGGAGCTCCTGCAGCCCCGGTGAACAAATAATTAATTATTGTGCTTTAGCACACACGCACACTGACCGTTTTGATGCTGGTCATGAACGCTTTGTCAGACGCGAATTCTGCTGATTGTTCTATGATCTATTTGTTGGCACTGCTGCTCACTCGCTGCAGTTAAGATCGAATTTCAAATCGCTGCCCAGACTAGCATGCGCGCTATTCTGGTGACACACCGCTGCCCGAGGAGCTCCTGCGGCCCCGGTGAACAAATAATTAATTATTGTGCTTTAGCACACACGCACACTGACCGTTTTGATGCTGGTCATGAACGCTTTGTCAGACGCGAATTCTGCTGATTGTTGTCCTTTTTTGTATTAAAGTTCACTTTCCACAACGGTGGCTTGTCACTTCGTCGAAAGCCAATTACGAGTCTTTAGTTATATTAATTTAATTTAATTTATTTATTGCCAGTTTGGCAGTTATGGTTTACAATGACGATTTTATACCGGAGTAATGACGTGTGCTATCGACGGCGTGTATTTCAGAACTCCCTTTTATATTATAAAAATTCTTATGAGCTAAATACAAAATATGACAACTTGACGGCATAACAACATGCAGCCAAGTCGTGGTCGGCAAGCCGACCAAGCATATGCGCGATAACGGATACTGCCTAACAGAGGCATCCGATTACCGCCGTTGCCGTCTGCAGCGGAAATGCTGATATGACGTTTTCACTCTCTAGCATTACGCGTGCAAGAGTTAGTTAACTTATATAATGACGTAGTTGTTGCACCACTTGAGTCTATTAAATGACCGGGCTAAGAAACCTAAGGTCAACACTGAAAATTAAATGAAATTAAATAACGATTTTAAATAAAACACGAAGAATTAATAAATGCGTCCGTTTTATTTCCTTTCTAGTTTACGACTAACTGTACAGAGTTTATTTTATTTTCAATGTGAATACAAAAATTGTTGGGTCAGCAATCATGCACGCGTTTCATATTTATGCATGCGCAAGTGTGTTATTCAAGCGTGTTATGATCATGTCAGCATAATATGCTACTTCCCTCCCTTTAAAAAGGAAGCTTATGGTTCTGCTGTGGTTGATGGATACTATCTGGGTAATGCAATTGGATTTGTATCTTGTGTTTCTATGGTTGTTTTAGTTTTAACTTTCCAATATATGCAAACAATATAAGTTGTAGGACTTATGATTAATACAATTATACAGACTGTGATATTGTTATTTGATATTAATTTTACAATGTCTTTATGTTCTATTGGTTTTATTTTTATTAATTCTAAGGGTGTATACAATGGAGTTAGATTAATTTCGGGATGTAGATGGTTTTCACTCAACACTATCTTTCCTATTTTAATTTAACATTGTTTATTTATTTAATTATTTGTTTGACTGTTATAGGGACGAAATTACTTATCGGGTTAGTTCTTTTATAATATTCTTAATACATTCATCGTTTATTTCTGTGTAATCTTGGTTATAAATTTGTTTCGTTCTTCAAAATAAGTGTCTTTTTCTAAATGATCAAGCTGATAACCATTACTATCCGGGTAAGATATTATATTAATGGTATGAACAGTTTTTGGTTTAATAGGGATGTGTGATATGATAAGTATTTGATTAGTGCTAATCCAGGTTGATGTTACTACTGTCTACGTTTTCTAACTTGTCGTAATTAAGTAATTTTGGATTGAATAGTCCTAGACGAGAAAGTTGCATTCCCATTGCAATATCTTCTTGGATCAGTTCGTGTAATAACTGCTCTGTGTTACTATGTTTATCTTCAAATTATTTAATCTTTTGCATGCTATTATTGATCAGCTGAATCACGTCGTCTATTTCGTATAAGCTAATTGAACTCGTTGCAACTGATTCTAGTTGGTTTTGGATTTTCATTCGGTCGTTATCATTTAACGTTCCGAATAGGTATTTAAACTTGGATCCTACTATATTAATCAATCCTCGTTTCTGTCTATTTGTCTTGTGTATGGTTATACCATTAAGTTCTCTTAGCATTTTGTTATGTAAGAGTTTAATTTGCGGGATATTAGTGTAGTTAGTTACTTTAGTGTTGAAATAATGGGCTATTTTATCTATATCAGTAAGATTGATGCGAAGACAATGATGTTCGTATTCTGACGGGATTTTTATTGGTTTGTCGGAAAATAGGAGGTATCCATGGTCAGTATCGATGTTGTTGATCTGAATCTGTTGAGTTTGGCATAATTTCGTACAAGTGAGGAAGAGTATTATGATGAACCAGGAACCTGTAAGATGGGAATTTGATTAATCCTTTTTTGTTTCTTGAATTGGGTCTTGTAGTAATGTGTCTCTCTGTTTCTGTTAGTAATTTTGTAATGGTCGTCGTCAGTTTGTTCGACATTCTTGGTTAGTTTAAATGGGTTTTCCAATTTGCCTTTTTGTAATGGTCCCTTTCTATATCTAGTGTCAACTTCGTATTCTTTTATGTTTTTGTTTATTTAGTTAATTTTAATTTCCTTGTTTTGTTGTGTATCTAAGGTCGGTTGTCCGGCATAAAGAAATATGTGAGCGGGAGTTTGTCCAGTAGTGTCGTGTTTAGTTTTGTGATTGTAAATATAAAGTATTGTCTCTATCTTGCTTAGTTTAGCTTCGCTGTCGTCTGAGTTTTTATATCTGCTACGCCTGTTTACGTTGTATTGAGTTGTAATTCTATATATTCGCTCTCGAGCCATCTTTTAAGGGCTAAACTGGCGAATGCACCATCTCTGTCTGCTTTTAAAAGTCTGGGTTTTCTCAACTGATTAAATATGCGCATAAGGGCATTTTTACATTCTATCTAATCTTTTGTTTTTATTTGTTCAAGAGTAGCGAATTTAGAATAGATGTCTAAGCTGCTTAAGAAGAATAAATGTCTATTACAAACTTATCGCGGCAATGTTCGGGTTTGGTTGTGATTTTCATTGGCATGTTTGTGTTACGATGCTCTGTTTTTGCTAAATTGCATAATTGACATTCGTTAATTATATTTTGAATGAGGAGTTGGCTATTGGGAAAATAGTATGTCTCGCCAAAAAGTTTTGTAGTTTTCTGAATTCCTGGATGCAGAAGTTTCTCATGTGTGGTTAGAGCTAATTCTTTAATTTTGCATAAGTAGGTATGTTTTTTAATAAAATAAGACTTTGGACAATTTTGGTATATTTTGAATTATTAGTTTCTTTATATGCGCTTTGAATCATTTCGAAATCTGCATCACTGTCTATGTATAGAGTGGTGTTTTTAGAACAAAAATAGTCAAGTAAATATTGTTTGGCTGTTTCTATGGTCATATCTTTATAGGAGATGTGTATGATTTGTTGTTTGAAATAAGTCTCATATTGTGTGTTAGTAGGACCTTTGGAAAATATAACTTGTCGTTTATGGCAATTGATGGGCTTCTCTGACATACCTATTAAATTCCTAGTATCTTCTTCTGCGCTATATTGTGTAGACTCACCGAAAAATGTTTGTTTTACTGTTATTCTGAATAGGGCGTCGGCGACATAGTTTTATTTTCCTTTAATGTATTTTATGTCAAAGTCATATTCTGAAAGTCTAATTTTCCATCTCATTAATTTTGCATTAGGTTCTTTTAGCTTGTGCAGCCAACACAATGGTTAGTGATCGGATGCTACTTCAAAGTGTCGCCCTAATAAATAATGTCGAAAGGTTTTAGTTGCCTAGACTATAGCTAATAATTTCTTTTCTATGGCGCTGTAATTTACTTCATATTCGTTTAAAGTTATACTGATGTAACTAACAGGATGTCCATCTTGTGAGAGAACGGCTCCCAAAGTTAATATGCATTTTCTTTCGAAGTTTGGTATTGTTAAAATTAGGTCTTTGGAGATTAATAATATATAATGTATAATTCCTTACTCTAACATATCCTGAATTTGTTGCTCGTAGGTCTGTGGGTAGCTATACAATTTTGAATATATGGGGGCGTTGTGTGTAGTATTAATAGTGTGTTTTTCCTGATTGGTGAAGGTGATTTTATCGCCTTCATGATATTGGATAGTTTGGAAATTTTTGAACAAATTAATTCATTTATGTTTTTTTTTCTGTATTTAAATGGTCTAGTCGGAATAGGTTTTCCTGAAGCGTGGAGTTTTCTAGAAATATTGGGTTTTCATGGAATAAATGTTATTCTTGAATATGATTTTGTTCTGTAGTATTGCTTGTATTGATTATTTTGTACTCTTTATTAAATAGGTTAACCGTTCCTTTCTGATAGTTTATTATTGCATTAGCTTTAGACAACGAATTGCGTCCAATCAGCATATCATATTGGTCTGAGAAATAGTGAATTAAAAACTCTTGGGCAATAGGGAAATAGTTGAGCGGTGGTAAATTTGTGATTTCATTTATAATTAGTAGGCCATTAGTAGTATAGATTAAATGATTAGTTTGTTGGATGGGTGTTTCGAAGATATTTCGGGTCAACATATTTATTGTGGAACCAGTATCAATAAGGCACCTTAAATCGTTATTACTATGTTTAACTATTATATATTGGCTTGATCCGTGGCTACTAACTGAACATTTTCCGCTTGTTCTGTATCATGTTGTTCGTTATCATTTGGTACTGTTTTTTCTTCTTCTGTCTGGTTTGAGTTATCGTTGTTCAGGAGTGTTATAAATAAGGTTAGGGATGTCATATGTTTGGTAAGAATGAGGGTCAACTTGAAGATAGTCTGGATAATAAGAATAGTAGGGGTAAGCTGGGTTGTATGGGTTTTCAGACTGAACTGGTGTTCCTTCTTGGTATCTCATTTCATCTATACTCATTTTCGACTGTCCACTGTCTGGTGGTCTCTGTCTCTTATCGGGGTTATTAGCTGTCGTATTTTCTCTTGGTGGAAAATTAGTCGATATACCTACATAAAACGGTTCTGGTCAAATATTTGATGTCTGTTAAATTGTAGGTTTGGTCTGGGTGCTTGTATCAATGGTGCTCTAGGTTGTGGATGAACATGAATAGGTCGATGTTGGGGAAAAGGAGTAGGGTTAGTTCCGGGTATTTGAGGTGGTATGTGAGTAAGTGGTCGGTAATATGGTTGGTAAATTGTGCTATATAATGGTTGAAAAGGTGTAATTGGCTTGCCTTGATTGTTTATTTGTTTATTATGTAGATTATTTTGTGGTTTACTTGGATTTGGGACTGATTTTAAGTTATCTTTATTTGGGGCTTGTGCTTCGTAAAGACCATCTTCTTGCAATATATTTATGAGCGATCTTAAACGTGGACAGTTAACTATTCTGAGATAAACGTGAGTACTTGTTTGAATTAATCTAGTGTACAAAGTGTTTCTGATATATCGTTTTCTAATTCTAGTTTACTGGTTAATATTTGCCTACTTTTTTCGGCTTCTTCTAAAAATTTACCAATATTACCTCGATATTGTGTGTTTCGAAATTCTTCCAGTAGTTTATGGTTTGGTACTTGCGGCTTGTAATTTAAGATAAGTTGAGTTCTGAGTTCTGACCAGTTGGTGAGGTTGGTTACTCCAAGGGTGCGGATGACATCACCACTGATGTTCCGTTCTATGTGTCCAAAGATGATAAGTTTTTGTCGTTCCTCAGTTGTTTAATATAACGCCAGGATGAAGTCGATACGGCTTATGAACGTGTATAATGTATTTGGATCACCCTGGAAACCCTCTACAGCATATATTTGCCTTTCGACTTGAATCATGTTCGAGTCGGAGAGTTGTATTGGCTTTGGTGCTGCTACTGCCATTGTATATTTTGTTTTATAGTTGGTCGGGTATTAGTTGTGTATTTACTTATTACTTATTTTTAACACTACGATTTCACTTTTGGCTTTTCTTTTGTTTACTTATATTATTAAATACATATCTGTTATTTGCCTACATGGTTATGAAAATAGCGGTTGTTATCATAATTGGTCCGAATCCGGCTACGCCAGTTACCAGTTGTGGTCGAGACGGGGTAACGATCGATGTCCTCGCTGGACTAGTGGATTACAGGAGTGTTCCAACGCTGATTTTTACTAGATGTTAATGCACCAGATGCATTTGTTTGGTTTTTCTTCCTTGAATTTGTATTTATTCTTTTTTGGAATTAAAGACGAACTGAAGGTTTTGATTCTTGAACATAGACTGGCTCTACATTTTACTCTCGAATCTTATGCTAAGCTAATGTTTACAATAATATTCTGAAATGTTTTTCAACACGAGTCTTGAAATATGCTGTTTTAGCTATTCTTAAGTGGTTTAAGCTCAGAAGTGTCGCAACAACACATCCTCTTGAAGTGCTTAGTCAGGAATTTGATACATTGCATATACAAATTGTTACAATGTACTCATGCCCTTTCAAGTGGGCAGTGACGAGGGGTACGGGGCTTGTAATCTTATCCGCTTCTTGGTGGTTTAAGTGGTGGTATCGACTCTGCGATACCCTCGATGGGAGATACGGTGACTCGTGCCATCACTATTCCAGATGTCGTCGTCGGTGGCAGATATGCGAGTGTGCAGAGATGGTCCGGTAGCGGGATCCCTGAAGATTAGGCTGTCCAGAAGTAGTCCAATTGCAAGATCTCTAGAGACCGTTGTCCAGGAGTAGTCCTATGGCAGGATCTCTGGAAACTAGGTTGGGATTGTTATAAGCTATCCAATCGCCGGCCTTGTGGCGCAGCAATGAAATAAATGGCATTATTTGCGGCAACAGCCGGAGCAATGTATTTGAACAGGCGGTAGCTTGCTTACTTGAACAGAACTAAATTCACAATTACAAACTTGGTGCAGCTTAAGCTAAAGACAAATAAATTGAAGCATAACTCTAAATAACACGCTACAAAGTCATGGTCGGCAAGCCGACTCAGCATAATGGTAGGCGATAACGAAAACTCTTGCGACGTAACAAAAATATCTGGTTATCGCCGCTGACTATTGCAGCTAGAGCGCTGAGCTCAAGTATTGGTGCGTCAGCCCATACGAGGGCTACTTAATATCTAAGCGCGAGGGTTACGTGTTAACTACTCCCCCCTCAGGGTTAATACCGTCCTTGGTAGTACTAAACTTATCGATAACCTTTTGTATTTCCCTCGAGTCTCGTCTTCTCCTTAAAAATTGGTAAAGGAGCAGAGAGCCAGTAAAGATGAGACTAAGTCCTACTCCAGCTGCAAACCAGACCCGGTGACCCGGCCAACGCTATTTCTTCCTTGAACTCTTGGATGGTGTGCAAGTTTTGAATATTCATTCTGTGGAGGAGCGGCATACTCAAAACTGGATCGTGGCCAATGATGTTTAAAAGTGGTGAACTCGCTATGCCAGGAGCTTTGCTTAGACCTTGGTTGGTTAGAGTTGGTTCACATACTTAGTACCGTTGATTACAGCTCAAAGGTGACGAGATGCGTGCCATTTGTTGATATTTCGAAGCGATCGTCAGTACTGATTCGGGCCGGACTCTCGTTGACGATTATGACGCCGTCGTCCACAAGTACAATTGGGTTTAGATGGCTGGGTTGCGAGTGATAAAGGGCTGTCCACTGTCTGGTGGTCTCTGTCTCTTATCGGGGTTATTAGCTGTCGTATTTTCTCTTGGTGGAAAATTAGTCGATATACCTACATAAAACGGTTCTGGTCAAATATTTGATGTCTGTTAAATTGTAGGTTTGGTCTGGGTGCTTGTATCAATGGTGCTCTAGGTTGTGGATGAACATGAATAGGTCGATGTTGGGGAAAAGGAGTAGGGTTAGTTCCGGGTATTTGAGGTGGTATGTGAGTAAGTGGTCGGTAATATGGTTGGTAAATTGTGCTATATAATGGTTGAAAAGGTGTAATTGGCTTGCCTTGATTGTTTATTTGTTTATTATGTAGATTATTTTGTGGTTTACTTGGATTTGGGACTGATTTTAAGTTATCTTTATTTGGGGCTTGTGCTTCGTAAAGACCATCTTCTTGCAATATATTTATGAGCGATCTTAAACGTGGACAGTTAACTATTCTGAGATAAACGTGAGTACTTGTTTGAATTAATCTAGTGTACAAAGTGTTTCTGATATATCGTTTTCTAATTCTAGTTTACTGGTTAATATTTGCCTACTTTTTTCGGCTTCTTCTAAAAATTTACCAATATTACCTCGATATTGTGTGTTTCGAAATTCTTCCAGTAGTTTATGGTTTGGTACTTGCGGCTTGTAATTTAAGATAAGTTGAGTTCTGAGTTCTGACCAGTTGGTGAGGTTGGTTACTCCAAGGGTGCGGATGACATCACCACTGATGTTCCGTTCTATGTGTCCAAAGATGATAAGTTTTTGTCGTTCCTCAGTTGTTTAATATAACGCCAGGATGAAGTCGATACGGCTTATGAACGTGTATAATGTATTTGGATCACCCTGGAAACCCTCTACAGCATATATTTGCCTTTCGACTTGAATCATGTTCGAGTCGGAGAGTTGTATTGGCTTTGGTGCTGCTACTGCCATTGTATATTTTGTTTTATAGTTGGTCGGGTATTAGTTGTGTATTTACTTATTACTTATTTTTAACACTACGATTTCACTTTTGGCTTTTCTTTTGTTTACTTATATTATTAAATACATATCTGTTATTTGCCTACATGGTTATGAAAATAGCGGTTGTTATCATAATTGGTCCGAATCCGGCTACGCCAGTTACCAGTTGTGGTCGAGACGGGGTAACGATCGATGTCCTCGCTGGACTAGTGGATTACAGGAGTGTTCCAACGCTGATTTTTACTAGATGTTAATGCACCAGATGCATTTGTTTGGTTTTTCTTCCTTAAATTTGTATTTATTCTTTTTTGGAATTAAAGACGAACTGAAGGTTTTGATTCTTGAACATAGACTGGCTCTACATTTTACTCTCGAATCTTATGCTAAGCTAATGTTTACAATAATATTCTGAAATGTTTTTCAACACGAGTCTTGAAATATGCTGTTTTAGCTATTCTTAAGTGGTTTAAGCTCAGAAGTGTCGCAACAACACATCCTCTTGAAGTGCTTAGTCAGGAATTTGATACATTGCATATACAAATTGTTACAATGTACTCATGCCCTTTCAAGTGGGCAGTGACGAGGGGTACGGGGCTTGTAATCTTATCCGCTTCTTGGTGGTTTAAGTGGTGGTATCGACTCTGCGATACCCTCGATGGGAGATACGGTGACTCGTGCCATCACTATTCCAGATGTCGTCGTCGGTGGCAGATATGCGAGTGTGCAGAGATGGTCCGGTAGCGGGATCCCTGAAGATTAGGCTGTCCAGAAGTAGTCCAATTGCAAGATCTCTAGAGACCGTTGTCCAGGAGTAGTCCTATGGCAGGATCTCTGGAAACTAGGTTGGGATTGTTATAAGCTATCCAATCGCCGGCCTTGTGGCGCAGCAATGAAATAAATGGCATTATTTGCGGCAACAGCCGGAGCAATGTATTTGAACAGGCGGTAGCTTGCTTACTTGAACAGAACTAAATTCACAATTACAAACTTGGTGCAGCTTAAGCTAAAGACAAATAAATTGAAGCATAACTCTAAATAACACGCTACAAAGTCATGGTCGGCAAGCCGACTCAGCATAATGGTAGGCGATAACGAAAACTCTTGCGACGTAACAAAAATATCTGGTTATCGCCGCTGACTATTGCAGCTAGAGCGCTGAGCTCAAGTATTGGTGCGTCAGCCCATACGAGGGCTACTTAATATCTAAGCGCGAGGGTTACGTGTTAACTACTCCCCCCTCAGGGTTAATACCGTCCTTGGTAGTACTAAACTTATCGATAACCTTTTGTATTTCCCTCGAGTCTCGTCTTCTCCTTAAAAATTGGTAAAGGAGCAGAGAGCCAGTAAAGATGAGACTAAGTCCTACTCCAGCTGCAAACCAGACCCGGTGACCCGGCCAACGCTATTTCTTCCTTGAACTCTTGGATGGTGTGCAAGTTTTGAATATTCATTCTGTGGAGGAGCGGCATACTCAAAACTGGATCGTGGCCAATGATGTTTAAAAGTGGTGAACTCGCTATGCCAGGAGCTTTGCTTAGACCTTGGTTGGTTAGAGTTGGTTCACATACTTAGTACCGTTGATTACAGCTCAAAGGTGACGAGATGCGTGCCATTTGTTGATATTTCGAAGCGATCGTCAGTACTGATTCGGGCCGGACTCTCGTTGACGATTATGACGCCGTCGTCCACAAGTACAATTGGGTTTAGATGGCTGGGTTGCGAGTGATAAAGGGCTGTGCCCCCAGCGTGCAAGTGTCATGGTTCGCCGGCTTGCTGAATGTATCGTAGGTTATCGTAGTACACTCACTGACTGCTAAGGTGTCGTCTTCGCATTTAGCCACAGTGTCATCTTGTAGTTGTAGTACGGTGTGTTGGTGTGATACGGGAAATACAGTGACCTTTTTACAGATAAACTTAATTCTGGGGTATGCGATTAATATGTGTATGATATTTTCGGATTAATGCTGGATGCTTCCATTAAACTAACTATGGGGACATCTGTGGTGTGTTCAACTAGAGACTTCAAACGTTATGGTCAAAAACGGTGGGGTTCACAATGTTAGACGTGGCCAGAGTGATTGTGAGCATCAAATTTTGAATTTCTGTTATTAACATTATATTTCTCGCTTGTAGTGCTTCGTACAAATGTGAAGTGTCAACTAAATCATTCTCTTTCGCATTATTATTCGATTAATGGTGTCTGTGAGGTGATTTATCTGCTTTTGTGTCTTTGAGTTAATTACTACCTGCCTATTGTTCGACTCGATTGGCTGTGCTTTGGACATTCTGATTTTCTCAAGGTCTGAGGTATCTGGGGTGCCTGCTACTACCTTAAGTGCTGTGCCTAGAAAATCTAAACTTCTAGCATTTCTATGGTGTATTTGTAATACGGACAAGAGGCTTCTAATGTGATCTGTGTCAACGTCTAATAATTTTCGCATGTGTGATTGGGGAAATAATTCAGACATCTTTTCTGTATGCGATGTTCGAAAAATCCGTTAGGTTGCTGGAATGTCTCAAGTAGTGTTCCCATACCAGAGTATTCCGGACTACGGGCTTGTAGTCGGTAATCCGAGCATTCGCTCTTGCTATTATAGAGAGGATCGTACCCACAAGCCTGTAAAAGAAAAATGAGAGATGAAGCTTCGTGTGCATCTTAGTTCTGTCGTTAACCTATTTGGTTGGTGTTCTGAAGGCAAGCTTTACTTGAGGTTGTCCCTGTGGACCACCCTCCCCTTAACAAGAACAGACGTTCCCATGACTGCTTGTATTTTTTCTTCTGCGCATAGTGGGGTCAGTTTGTTGCCTAGCCTTCTATTGTTCTCTGAGAAAACCTTTTCGCCTACTTCGAACACCCTGTTCTGTCTGTCTGGGTTGCATCTGTTAATATTAGTCAGTTGTGCTTTTTCAATTTATTCTTTTATCTCTTGCCGGAATTCTTTGAGTGCTGAGTGTATAACCTCGATTGGTTTTTGGTTTGTGACCGAATGCAGTGTTTTGTTGTACTCTACGGTCGTCCTCATAATTAAATCGATTGTGTTGTAAATTTTTGTCAATTTTTAGCCATCTTGCAATTTCTGTTAAGGTGCTGTCCGTTTGAGGTGCTGTGGAGTGGAGGCGCATTGACAACATCTATGCCATAATTGTTTTTAAGTAGCGATGCGATTGTTTCCGAATTGAACGCAGCTTCATTATCGCAATATACTGTTTTAATGTTTGGCTGGCTGCACGACCGCAAATTTTGAAAACTTGCCTTATGAAGGAATCGGTGTTATCCCAAGTTCTTGTTTCTTGGACTGTGTTGAAAACTAGCCAGAGTTGGTAAATCGCAATGTATTGCATTTACAACTTCTGGGTTAATAACCTCTTTAAGTGTCTCGAAAACAGTGTTTTGTTAGTGAAGCTGATTAAATGGCGAGTCTTGCTGTCGAAGAGAATGAGGTTTCGTTTTAATGGATAACGTGCCTCTTCTAGGATTATTTGATTCGTGAAGCAATTTAGAGGCTTGTCCGTAGTTTCGACCGTATAGGTCAGTGACATATCGCTATGGATGGTTGCAGCATCCGACTGAGGCTCGTTTTGGAGTGCATTTATGTTCTGCCGAGATAAGGCATCTGCTACGAAGGGAAAGAATTCCCTAGCTTGTAGAACATTTTGGCGTCGTGTTGGTCTTTGTACGCTTTCCACCTCTTAATTTTGGCGTTTGTGCTTCTATCCGAGATTGCAAAGGTTAGAGGTTGATGGTCAGTAAAAATTTGTTTGGTTATATTTACTCTTTTACGGCTCTAACTATTTCGGGGTAAGCTTTTGCCCCGCCCTTGGTTACTATGAATCCTAAGTACTCGACGCTCTCTTTGAAAAACTTGGTCTTTTCTTGCGAGACTCTCATGTTGGCGTCGCTTAAGCACTTCAGTACTGTATCGATGTGCTTAACATAGTCGGTCTCATTTTCAGAGAAAATTATTACGTCGTCCACATAGACGTAACATATTTTCCCAATTTGCTATCCTTAACACGTCGTCTATGGCTTTTTGAAAAATGCTTCCGTAATTTTTTAGACCAAATGGCAAGCGACAAAATTCATATTTTGCCGTTTACCGAAAATTGCGTTTTTTCGCGGTCTTGTTCCGCTATGTAAATTTGGTGGCACCCTGATTTAAAGTCTAGGGTGGTAACTAATTTAGTTGCCTAAAGTCGATTAACAATCGTTTACTTTTTTGCTGTTGGCGTCAGTACCTTTCTTGTCGACGAGCCATGTAGGGCCTTATACGGGGACCTTGATGGCCTAATTATACCGTCTTTCAGTAATTGTTTGATTTCGTCATTTACGATATCTGCCACTTCCATAGGATGTGGGTACAACTTTGAATACACTGATTCGTTATCTACCGTTCGGACTGTGGCGACGATTGAGGTGTTAAAAGGTAGTGCCTCGTTAGAGGTCGAAAACACCTTTATTCTGTCTAGTATTGTCTTTTTGAATGCCTTTTTGACGGAACTGGGTACCACTATATCATTTACATCTGTTAAGATTACACTATCACAGTTATGGTATCGTTACTTTTCGGATGCGCTACCTAAAAATATTAACTCGTTGCCGTATGCAGAATCGCTATCATCTTCTATGTCGCTAACTGCAGATGCAGCTGCTTTTTCATAATTCACTTCTTGAATGTGAGAGGCGTTCTGAACGACGTGGTAAAGGCGCTGACGCCTTTGGCCTGTCATGCGTTCAGACGTGTTCTGTCGTTTTTCGACCGGCGCACTATTGGTCTGGGGTTTCCCAAACTCTGTGCGTTGCTTGAATCTTACTGAGGAATCTACTTCCATAGGTTCTGGGGCTTGACTTTGCTGTTCTTTCTTATTCTGTTCTTGGTTAACATTGTTATGCTGACGTTTGACGAAATGGGGATTTTTTTCTTGAGCTCGTTCCTCCCCGTTGTTTTTTCCCTGACTAGCTTGTAAGCGATTTTTGTTGAGCTCGGTTGCCTGAGTTCTTTCTTCGATGGCTTTGGCGTACAAAGTCGAAAACATGCTTTGCTCAATTCTAGCTTCTGCTTCTCTAGCTAGTGCTAGTGCTTGTGCGGATGGTAAATCTGTCGGCTGTGCCGGAAATACTATTGATTTAAGGGACTTTTTGAGACCTGAAATGAATGCGTGCAAACCATCGGATCTAATCTTTTTGTTGAGTAAGTCAGCACTCTCCTGGTCATGAGACATGACGATTTTCTTAGTTATGAGAGTCAATTTTCGTTCGAATTCATCGTAGTACTGCATTAAGCTTAAATCGCCCTGCCTAACCATCTCTAGCCCCTATCTTAGAAGGCGTAGCGATGTTCTATCGGCATACGTACAGTCCAACCTCGCTATTATAGCGTCGAAGTTGAGTACTGTGTTGTGTGAAACTAGCAATGCTCTTGCAGGACCTCTGATTTTGTTCCTGATTATTGTTACAGCCTGGTACCGGATGGTCCGGTAGCGGGATCCCTGAAGATTAGGCTGTCCAGAAGTAGTCCAATTGTAAAATCTCTGGAGAGCAGGTTGTCCAGCAGTAGTCCTATGGCTGGATCTCTGGAGATTAGGTTGAGATTGCTATAAGCTACCCAATCGCTGGCCTTGTGGCGTAGTAATGAACAAAATGGTATTATTTGCGGCAACAGCCGGAGCAATGTATTTGAACAGGCGGTATGCTTGCTTACTTGAACAGAACTAAATTCACAATTACAAACTTGGTGCAGCTTAAGATAAAGACAAATAAATTGAAGCATAACTCTTAATAACACGCTACAAAGTCATGGTCGGCAAGCCGACTCAGCATAATGGTAGGCGATAACGAAAACCCTTGCGACGTAACAAAAGTATCTGGCTGACTGTTGCAGCTAGACCGCTGAACTCAAAAATTAGTCAGCACATACGAGGGTTACCTAATACCGAAGCGCGAGGGTTACATGTTAAATTGTATGTATCGATTATGTCGAACACGCAGTTTAGGTGAAAATTGTGACCGCGCAGAGGCAAACTTTTGTTTGTTTAATTTATTCGTAAAATATTATTATTATTATCACACATAGTGCTAGGTACATATTTTAATTAGTAAATGCAAGTGTTTTTTCTTTATTATTATAAGGTGAACGAATGCTGCGCTGTCTGTTAGACGCGACTGCAACGTTCCCACTTGTTATTATTATTATTATTTTTTTTTAACAAAGTATTAAATTCATATACCTTCATTTCCAATAGTTCCAACAGTTTCACAAAAGTTCCGGGCTTAATTAACTGCGTTCTATATCATACTAATTGTCAATTATCAAATTAATTTACCATCAGTTGCAAGGGAATCTACTGTTCACCAGCTACCACTGCAGATAAAACTAAATTTCTGTTGCTGCTTTAATTTCAGGAATTTTGTAAAAACTTTGTTTAACAATCAATTTTTGAGCCCGAATATTAAATGAAATGTTGCAATTAGCTGAGAATCAACATATGAGGCTTATGTTAAATTGATTGAAATGCTAACCAAATTATTTAAAAGTAATAAATTAATCAGTCAGTAAGCATTGATTAAAAAAAAAAACTAATGTTTTGTACCATTCATATATAAATTGGAATGTAGCAAATGAAACACAAAAAAAAGGCCAGCGCTAATACCATAATGTCAAAATCGACACTATCTTGACTAATGTTCGCATTCAAATTGCATATGACAAAAAATGAACCGCGGATTTAAACTATCATACTATTGCGCAGCATTTATAAACAAATTCATTTGCTTTTCGGATCTATGTTGTAATTTGGTTTAATCTTGCACAAAAGTATGGAAAACTCTAGCCAACTAAAGCCACCACAATTGGTTGGGAGAATTCAATCTGTCTACTGCAAAGACTTTGTGTAAGTAAATTGAGCACACACATTGTACCAATAGACATAGTCATAATTCTCTGTGTATTGTTGCTTGCTATAGTTCATATCTGTAGAGATGTATGTATATAATGTGCAAAGTGCTTAGGTACATGTAAAGTTGTTGAAACAAATAGTCACTTAATATGTTTGCGACGCAGACCTCGCAACCAAAAGATTTAGCTCGCACACACATACAATGTATACACATCCTCATAAACATGACTGCAATGCTATAGTTGGGGAATTCGACTAGGAAATACTCTGATCCCTTCATTATGTGCGCACAAATTTGTGAAAACTTTTGCAACAGATTATTTAAACATTCTTGTGAACTACATTTAGGGTCTCTAGCTCTTATAGCGTTAAGGTCGAGTGACTGTGCCGGTGTTTGCACCATCATAATCAGCCCTGACCGTACAATACCCGATATATGTTTGGTTTATTGTCTTGGTAAAATCTGAAGACTCTGCCGAGATTCTCCTCACTTTCATGCAAATTGCCTTTAAAATGAGACTTGTCCATATTTGTCTCAATAAACTCCAAGTCGCCAACGCCGTGTTTGACTGTAGCCTTCAAATTTATTGTTTTCAACTCTGTGTTAGTTCATCTTATCCAAATATGTTACATTTTGACTCGATCAGCAAATATGACAGTGTTCCAAGGGTGTACATCCTTATTTTGCTCTTCTAGAAGGCTTCTTGCCATATCTTCTTGCATTAGAGTCATGCTGCCGAAGCACACGGTTTCTGGGTGGCATGACTTCCCCAACTCTGCCCCCACTTCACTGGATCCGATAGTTTGGGTTTTTTCCGGATTGTCCAAACAATATACTGCACGACCGTTGAATTGAAAATTTTGTTAGGAGCATTTCTTCTCTAATTGTGCGGACATATCGGTAAATAAGACTTTGCACTATGGAGTCACTCAGTCCAACCAGCTCATCAAATTTTCTGGTCCCATTTCGCAAATCAAATTTTTCTGCAAGACCTACTCACAAAAAATCACAAGAAATTAACTTGAACGTATTGTGAATTTATTGACTACAGCTTAGAAAAAGAAATATCCGTTACATTGCAACATACCGAATCATTTCTCAGCTGGAATCTATTTGGTTGAAATAAGCTGTGACATTGTTTTTGGTTGCGTTGGCGCATGGTAAAAATCGGGGTCGAATGTTGACTTTTGTCCGCCTATATTTATGCATTGTTTTAATATTTATAACATTTACTTTATACATGCATTGATTACCAAACAAAAATATGCGAATATTTTATTCTTTTTCAGATCATATTCCGAAATTACATTCTTTCCAAAGGAATATCTAAATGTTTTGACAGGACCAAATGGAACCGGAAAGTCAACAATTGTATCAGCTATTATATTGGGATTGGGAGGTAACGCACAGTTACTAGATCGATCCTCTAGCATCTCTGATTACATAAAAAGCAGTAAAAGCGCCGCTACAATTATAATCACAATTTATGGAAAGAAAAATGGCAGTGTAGAAGCTTTCAAGCGTACGATAAATAGTAATGGAGAATCTCGCTATTTTGTGAATTCTAAAGAATTGTCGAAGACAAAATATCTGGCTATTATTGAAACTTATAACATTCAAGTCAACAATTTGTGCCAGTTTTTACCGCAGGATCGTGTACAGGTAACATAAATTACAATGTTCAACTCTGGTGCTTGTTCACATATGTATTATTACGTATATTTTATAGCTATAAACTATGAACTTGGAACACTAACCAAAATCTTCGTAGTCAATTTTTAGAGCATTGTATTATTAACTGAATATTTGTACAAATTTATGTGGAACCCACATCTACATCGACAACAGCTCGTCTAGCCCTCTGTCTAATGTTTTGAATCTTAATCATTATTAATAGCCGAGTCGATATGGCCATGTCCGTCTGTCTATTTCTATGCAAAGTAGTCTCAAGGTAAATGCTATCGTCATGGAACTTTGCATTTATCGGTGTCGACCGAAACGGACCAAATCCAGCATTATGAACGTCACTATTATATTTATGTGACAAATATCATCAACATCCGTATACTTTTGAATGTAGGTTTCATAAGAGCAATCAGTGCAAAATTGAGTTTTTGATGATTTCCTGATATATTAAGATTTTTCAGAAAATGTTTTTTGAGCTATCGTCGTAGGAGAACCTTTGTTGCAAATTTTAAGTGTTGAATCACTTAGAATATGTTGATACATATGGTTTAATATAATTATTTGTTGTGGAGGATTATGAGTATTATCTTCCATGATAATACAATCTGTTACATTAATTAGCGCAATATCCCATTTTAATTTATACTGCATTGTCTTTGCCATCCCTCACTCAACGAAATTTTTCTTTTATTTGATTTATATATGTAGGACTTTTCGAAAATGAATCCACAAGAGCTTTTAGTGAACACCATGTCTTCTGTGTGCGACAATCAGTTAATTAAGAACTTCCACGATCTGAAAGAAATGCGATTGAAACAGTTAAGCGCTCATGTTGACCGAGAGAAGGAGAAAGACAAACTAATAAAAGAACAAAAACGAATAGAACAGTAAGAGTATAAACATACCATCTATTTTAAAAATCGTATTAAATCTAATCCCAGGTTACAGGTTTCTGTTGATCAATACCAAGAGCGCCAAGAAATATTAAAAAAGTTAAACATTTATAAGGCCAAAAAATTATGGATTGAAGTGACAATGGCTGAAGCAAAGATCAATGACTACAAAAGTCAATTGGATAAAGCTAAAGTTGATTGTCAAACCCTGAAAAAAACGTATGAAATAGAAAAACGGGAACATGAAGAAATTTCAAGTAAAAATGCTGAATTTAAGGAAAAAAATCTTGAGCAAGTTAGTTCATGTTGGAAATCCCAACCATTTGGTATAACCACTTCTCGTTCTATATATTTTTAATTTCAGATTCGCCGAATAAATCAAGCCATGGTTACCAAGAGTGACTTAAGTTCTGAATTAGAAAGAATAAAAAATAAAATTAATGAAAGTAAATGCGATTTAGAGGTGCGTTTTTTAGAAGTGTTCTGTAATTTTTCATACAAAATAATTTACATTACAGAGAAATATACAACAGTCAACTAAAAGTATAAAGGAAGTGGATAAAATAATGCATTTAGTGGAAACTAAACAACACGAGTTATTGCAATTTAATAAAGGCAAATTGGACGTATTAGATGAATTAGAGAAACAAAAAAAAATAATTCAAAAAACTCGTGAGACGACAATGAATCAGTATAATAAACGCAGAGAGCTTGAAACAAAGCTAAACGATGAAAAAATTCCTGAAATTACAGCTCTTTGTCACAAAATAGAGCGTTTGCAAAATATTAAATCTCAAAAGATAGAAGTAAGCTAATAATAATATAATAATATAAACATATAATTTTTTTTTAATTTTTGCACATATTTTAGGTGCTGCGTCATCGAAATCCTAACTTAGTCAAAGCTATGAACTGGGTAGCCCAAAACAAGCATAAATATAAATGTAATATTTATGATCCAATGGTCTTTGAAGTATGTATAAATTAAGCTGTTTCTGTGTTAAGTAAATAATTATAATGCGCGATGTTGGACAAAATGAAAGGCTTTGAGTGAATGCGAATGCCATATTCATTTTTAAAATTAATTTTTCTGCTTACGCAAATACTTTCATAAAGCGGCTAAATCGCGTTCCTACGAGAAACATCACACAGTATATTTCACATAAGGATTTCGGGTTATAGGGTATATTAGAGTCAATATGTCAAATGACAGACAAACATAGCTCAATAGTATTGGTTGTTAATGCTGACAAGGAATATACAGATGCGAAAACACACCACCATCACAAGCCATGCTTTCAAATTAATTTATAAGTTAAACCCCATCGATTTTCGATGGGTTTAAGAACCGGTGTCTCATTCATCATTCCTTTGCTTTCTATCTGATGTGCTTGGGTCATTGTCTTGTTGAAAGACTATGCTAAGACTATTAGCTGCATCTCATATATTTTGTGTAAGACGTATCACTTTATCCAAAATATTGTCGGACAGATTATGGTTTTCACCCTATATATATGACATACTCCATAATAGGAGAAATAAGTCATACTATACCATACCTTTTGCGTTTGGTCCTCCATGCTTAATGGTTTTTGTTGTGTATATTGGATTGTACTCGGATTTTGAGGACATCTGATGTACGAACGAGAGGTTTTTTACAAAACAAACCACCTTTACTGTTATTGACGTGAAGCTGAGTCCGGGCTCGTTTTCATCCACGTGTTTTAATGTTTTCTTTAAAGTTTTTATCGTTTAGTAACATTTTATTTAAAAACCAACTTTTCTATGGATTTTACATCCAATATATTGCATTGCAGTGATCATTTACTAAAAACTTCATGATCAAAATAATAAAATCAAAGTCAAATCTTTTAAATATGTGCTTTTTCTCAAAAAAGAAGCACTTGAAAAAAAATGTATACTCATTCCAAGCGCAGTACTGCTTCTTTCATATAGGGGGTACATTTATCTGCCTGTTTTTGTTGATGTACTCTATAAAAGCTTGATTTAGTGGCAAAGAAAAATAATTAAATAACGCATCAACCTAAAAACTTGTATATAAGTCCAAGGTAAAATATTAACCAACAAACCCTGTTAAACATTTACGTTTTGTTCAAAGTTATGCTCTTTATTTTCAGTTAAGCATAAAAAGTGAGGAAGGAGCCATGTATTTAGAAAATGTTGTCAGGCAGCGCGACCTTTATGCTTTTGCATGTGAGGATAAAAGTGACATGTCTGATCTTATTAACGAATTATGCGTGAAGCAAAAGCTTTCCGTTAATGTTATGTACTGCGCTCCAGCAGACAGGTGCTTGTTTACTTCTTCTGTTCCAATCACAGAAATCACGTAAGAATTATATATATAACATTTTCTGATATCTTTTATTTAATTGTATTTTTTCTAATGACAGTCAAATAGGGTTCAATTCGTACCTTGTTGATCTGGTCTCTGGCCCGATACCAATAATAAACAAGCTTTGTGGAAGTTATCAAATTCACAATATTCCTATTGGCAAAGATGAAGTTGGTAATTTTACTTCTTCCGTTCCAAAATCAATTCGGGTTTATTTTGGAGGTAAGTATTCGAAATTACTTTGTCACGTAATGCGTAATGTAGTAAAGAACGCATTTTTGATTTCATAAACTATACAAATGTATTTATCCTTGATCTGTTCTCACTGCTGAATCTATGTGGCCATTATTCGAAGTCTGTCTGTTTCTGTCCAAATTACTCTCATTTAATGTAATTTAAGGCAGTACAAATCAGTCGGAGTTTGGCAAAATTAGGTGCAAAACATAATATCTGAAAGAACGAAAAATGTATTTCCGCAGGATAACTGAACCAAACACACGTGAGTTACCTATTTTCATATGCAGAGCCCATTGAAAATTGGTGAAAAGGGTATTATAATGGTTTCGTAGAAATGCCTGTAACAGGCAAATAGAAGCCTATCCGGCCCATAAAGTATATATATTCTTGATCAGGACGACTAGATAAGTCAATTTATCCACGTCCGTCCGTATGAACGCAGCAATCTCGGAAAATAAGTAAAGGTATACATATTAACTGTAGATTCCCCTATATCATACCCAGAACAAGTTTATATTTTTTCACTCGATATCTTCCTATTTCATTAATGTCGATATTAAGACATATTCTTAGGTTTGTACATACATTTGGATGCTCCTTAATGCTCCCCTGAACCCATTGAAAATGGTTAAAAAGTGTATTATGGTTTTGTGCAAATGTATGTAACAGTCAGAAGAAAGCATCTCCGACCCCATAAATTATATATATTCTTGATCAGGACGACGAGCTGAGTCGATTTAGCCATGTCCGTCTGTCTGTCTGTAGCGATCTTGGAAACTACAAAAGCTGGAGACCTAAGCTTTTCGACTATAGATTCTCCTAATCCATCATAATTTTTTTTCGATATCTTGCTCCGCTTCATTATTATCGATAAAAATCGATCGACGCGCTCAAACTAGTGAACATGCACAAAATTGTTCTTATTCTGTATGATCTAGCGACCGTTGACTTATTTCTGGCCGTATGTGTTAATTCTTTTCTCGCTGAGATGAATGCCGTCCTCGGCTTTCCTCAGGCTGTCAATAACAATCCTTAGGAAAGATTAGTGGCTAACTCTTTTCCGTTTCTTGTACATCTTCAAGAGAAAAATTCCAAGAGCTAGGATGAAAATTATGGATGCGCTGCACATTGCAGGCCTTGTCATATTTTTCTCTATGTCGCCAATGTATCGCAGTTATTCGGTGTTCAGCCTTTGCCTGGGTGTCTTTATTATTGGAAGTAGATATACGGCAGTACATTCAAGTGTCCCAACAAGCCCTTGCTTGTTAACGCGCGGACTTAGGAAAAATGCCATCCACCTCCCGCCCAACCGACCGAGGGGCGCGTCGCATAACGTGCCGTGACGAAAATCGCGAACAATTAGACAGTTGACATAACAGTAGAGCTTTTAGCATTACTTATATGGTAAGATTAGTATATCACTGCGGTCGGTAGTCTGCGCTAGGAGCCAAGCACAACGAAGTGTGCAAAAGCAACTATATAAGCGAACCTTTGAAGTTTTGCTACGATAGTCTGATATATACCGATAATATACATAATTATAATTTAGAATAGCTAATATATTAAATTGAATACTTTTCGTCGCAAAATTTTAAATTATAAACTTTGGGGGTTGAATGAACTTTCGCACATTCCTAGATTGTTACCTCGTGTAGAAGTATTTTTTGTTTGATTATCATCCGAAATGGGTTATGGTAAGCATCAGGACTATTACAAGTTTGAAGAGAAAGCAGTAAAAAGTTCCCAGTACTTCTGATCGGAACTGCAAAACTAATTTGACTGATCAATTCAGAAGAATCAATTTGCCTATTAATTAATTTGTGTAAGAAGATTACACCAAGCATAGTTCTACGATCAGAAAATGAAGGAAGATTTATTATAACAGGTCTATCAAGGTAAGGAGGCATGCGAGTATTGGGATTCCAGTTGTAACCCCTGAAGGCAAAGAGCAGAAATTGTTTTTCTGCGGATTCAATTCTATCCTGATTAACTTTGTATTGGGGACATCATATCCAAGATCCATATTAAAGAATTCGACGGACAAGTTAAATATATGGTGCTTTAGTAATGTAGGGATCATCAAAGTCTTTCGACCAGCGCTTAATAAAACCCAGGACACCAAAAGCTCAATTAGCAGGAGCAGAAATATGCTTGTCAAACTTAAGTTTGAGATCTTAAATCAATCGAACTAATACGATCAAGTGGCGGCTTACCATTAATAAAAATAATTATTCAAAAAGGGCAAAAATAACATTTACTTCAATTAAGATTGAAAACTGTTAAGATCGGATTGCAAGCTTTGACCAGATAGAAAAATAGACGACGACAGGCAAAGGTTTACGTCATCGGCATATATCAGCACCTGAGAGTGACTTATCACAGAAGGAATGCCATTTATGAACACTGTGAATAATAACGTACCAAAGTGACTTACTTGTGGTACTCCGGAAGTGGCATTATCAGGCTTAGAGACGAAACATTTAAAATCAACTTTTTGAGTCCTAAGAGTTAAATGGTTGGGGATCCAAAGAATTAAGTTATTCGGAAATCCGAAAATATGAAGTTTATGCCGTTAAAGCGAATAATTAACGGAGTCAAAATCGTTACTGAAGTCAGTGTAACTAACATCTGTTTGCATTTTATTTTATAATCCCTTGATAACAAAAGACGTGAATTCCAATAACTTAGTTGTAGTAGAGCTATATTTCACTAACCCATGCTGGCAGGGTGAATTTATTTACAAAGATGTTGCAGCTGAAAAGTAATCAATTTCTTAAAAATCTTAGGAATAGCAGCCAACATAGAAATACCTCTATAGTTCTGAATATTGGACTTGTTTCCTTTTTTAAGGAGAGGAATAATAAATGATTCTTTCCAAATGTTAGAAACTCCAATTTATACAAAGGCTTCAAGAGACCTTCAGCGCCGTACATAAGCACACAGCCTGTAACTCTATCAGGTCCCGGTGAAAATACGGGTTGGATGTCCCTTAGATTACTTAGTATCCATCCATTTTTAGTCATTTATGATTTACGTGATAAGGATAAGGCAGACCTAATTGATAATATTGAGAACTATAAATTGTTTAAAAAAATTCAGTGAATAGATCGGCGATAGCACTATCTGAATCAGCTGTCGTTTTTTGAAAAGAAAAAGTTGATGGTAGTGTTGAATATATACGTTTCCCATTAACGAAATTATGAAACCGATTACGATCCCGCTGGACCTGTAATCTACAATTCTTATAACAATGGTTAATTAGGACAGAGAAATTGGATTGAGCAATCAGATATCGAGAGTAATTCAAGAAAGAGCCAGTTTCCTTGAACTTCTTGTACTTCTTTTTACGTTTTTTTAATTCTCTTGTAACCCACATAGATTTGATAGATCTAAGAGAAGCACAATCCGGCACACATGTGTTAAATATAAATTATTTAAAGAAGAGTAAAAAATCGTGATTGCACTACCCATGTTCCTGCACATGTAAGGCCGAGACCAGTCAGTGGGGTAGCCGACATTTTTCGGCTCTAGGAGGTCTTTAGAAAACGATTTGAGGTCTATCGACATGTAACCGATTAGCCAGCCTCTTAGTGGGCGTCGCATAAGAAACTGAACCCTTCGTCAGAAGCAGATAACTACTGGTATATATTCCAAGTTTGAAGTCTCTAGCTTCAATAGCGCCGAAAGTAGCGTACATTCTGCCAGACCGATATTGCTGTTTGTGCTTCAAGACTTACTCATGTGCATACATACATACACTCTAAGAGCACTGAGAGCAAACTCAGGCACTGCTATGTAGTGTGAGGAAAAGGCACGCTTATTCTCTTGCTCTCTGAGATTGTGAGCGAAATGAGGACCCGAGCAAAGCCGAAGTCGCTGTGGAACCTGCCACGCAGAAAATGAACGTCACACCGTTTCGTTATAGATGACGCATCTATATGTTAATTGCTTAGTGGTATCTCCTAGTCAGGAGTCCCTTTTACTTGTTGATAATAGATGGCCAAGCCAGATTTGATGCCCAGTAAGCTGTGCGCTTGGTGGGATTAGCAGGGAATTATCTAGTATGAACTGATTCTCTACGACAGAACTCCTTACCCTGTGCTTTCAACAATTGTACGGACTGAAGGAAATAGAGGTTAGCACCGGTCGAGCTGGGCTTCGTGGCCATGGGCCTTTATTTTTTTTTGGGAAAAGCAATCGCCCAGAATGCTTCCACCTTATAGGCCGTACCTGACATCAAGTAATTGCCACCTGATCCTGTCTATAGCAAACGATTTAGCTGGTGAAAAATTCGTCACAAGATAGGCTTGTGAATATCGACTAATGACCACGGTATTTTCAAAAATTACAGTTTAAGGATCACTGTTTTGGGGTACAACTAATCAATACGACCGTTTTTAACTGTTTGAAGTTGTTATTATACTGTGGACAAGTACTGCGCAGATCAGGTCAGGTCACGTCACACCCGACTGCAACGTTTTTACTTATATTATGAGTGCAATTTGGCTCCCAATTTAATTGTAGTACCCTAAGCTCATTGAAAATGGGTAAAAAGGTATAATGGAATTGTGCAAATGTCGAACCTATACGGTATATAAGTCCGTCTGTCTATCCGTCCGACTGTATGCGCGCTTCGATCTCAGCGGCTACAAGAGTTAGAGAGCCCAAATTTTGACTTTGTAAGTTCCTGTGTACCATACGCAGTTGAAGTTTGTATCAAATAATCGATAACCCGTCCTGTTTTTTTGACCCGGGTTTTTGAGCATAGCCCAAAAATTATAAGAGCTAGAAGAAAATTTGGTTTAAAATAGTTATGTTAAAAAAAATCAAAATATCGATGTTAAGAGCAGCGGTTTTTTCCTACCTTAACTCGATAATCTTTTTTGCGATATGCACCTCGATCGATTCTTATAAATATATTAGCCCTTTTAAGCTTAAGCAGAAACCGACTAATAGAAAGCGAATTTTACGTAATTGATGTTAAAAAAAATCGAAACATGCATGATGCATCGATTTTAACAACAGCACTGTTTTCAAACTTTAGTTCGATAATTTTTGAGAATATAACTTTCACCGCTGAAACAGCTGTTGGGTTGTTGGCAATGCAGAGTCGGCAATGCCCAGTCAGCGCCCTTTGCAAATGTCGCCACAAAGTTGCGACGGCATCCGGTTGCCCAACACTTGACAGACATTAACTTACATACTGCTTGATCGAAGGCTTTAATAGGTACTTATTTTTTTTTTATATTAGGCACTAAGAAGTTTTCTGTGACGACATCACGCTATCGTTCTGACCTTATATTAACAGAGAGCACAGTTCGAAGAAAAAATCAGTTAATAAGTCTTGATTCAAAACAGTTGGCGTTGCTTAAGGAAAGGTGAGTAAAAATAAACTTATTTCTTATTACTAGCGAGAAATTTCACAACTACGGCATACTAAAAGCGAGCGCGCAGCGCAAGCATTTATTTGTATACCATTGAACCCATTGAATATGGGTTAAAAGGGTATAATGGTTTTGTGCAAATGTATGTAACAGGCAGAAGCATCTCCGAACACATAAAATATATATATATTATTGATCAGGACGCCGAGTTGAGTCGATTTAGCCATGCCCGTCGGTCCGTCCGTATGAACGCAGCGATCTTGGAAACTACAAAAGCCAGAGGCCTAAACTAAGTTCTAAACTAAGACCTAAAATTTTCGACTATAGATTCTCCTAAGCCATACGCAGTACAAGTATATCATTTGTTTCAATATATTTTTTTATTATCGATAAATATCGATGTTGAGACCTGGTTTTCTTAGCTGGCGTCACCAAATTTGGTTTACTATTTGCTCGTGAAGGATACGCAGATTGTGAATATTTCGGATTTTGGATACCTCCCCCCCATATCATAAAAATGCAAATCAAATACTACAGACTTGCGCTTTAGTTTGGACGCTCTTATTAAGCTCTGAAAATTTCATAACGATCATACTCCTAGTTTAGGAATTATTAAGCGCAGCCGATGTGTGAAGCACGGAGCTGGCTGCGTGCGTGTGTGTGTGTATGTGTGCCTTTGTGAATGTATATAAATGCAAAGAGCTTTAAATGTATGTAACGACAACTCGCCGCTGGGTTCAGGGAATCTCCAAGTCGGAAACTCCCGACTAGAGCCATCTTACTTGCTATTTTTGTTTCCACTAAAATGAATTCCCTATAACTGGATAAAAGCTCCTCGTCACTGCTATTAGACTTTAAGTACACAAAGTTAAGGAGTACATGCAAATTGTTTGTTTATTTTTATTTTTATTTGTACGGACTGGGCAAAACCACTTTTTATAAAAAAAAAAAAAAAAGACGACTATATAATCTATTTTTTCTGACCGATTGATCACTCAGTTACATGAAATTTATGTTTAGAACTGGGTGACCCATTTTTTTCGTGGTGCATTGGTGCTGGAGTTGTTGCTGTCCACCTTGTTGATGATTTTTGGTTTTTTGTTTGTGTTTTCGTAACACTCTCAACTTTGTTGCTGGGTTCTATTTTGATGTTTTTTTTTAAATTTGTTTCCTTGGGTCTTTGCCATAGCGCCTCGTGAGTACGAGGCATTGAATTTCGTCTCTGTGGAAGTTGACCGGTTGCAATGCAGCGAATATCAGCGGCCATCCTAGTCCCAGCTTCCGTAATATGTATTCTAAAATGATTCTATGCACACATACAAAGACAAGCACACGCCGCAATCTGCTCATTTTTTGCTGTGTTTCTTATCTCAGCCCCACACTATAGGAAATATTATAACTTCGGTGCTTTTTGTCCGATTTTTATGAAACTGGCATCCATATGTATGTACAAACCAACGAATAACTAATCCAAAATTGGGGGCTCATGCTATTGTAGTCTCCGAGATAGGCTACGAAAACTTTATCGATATTTATCGATGATGCAAGATATCGGGAAAAATGTTGAACCTGTTCTGGGCATGGTAGAGGAGAATCTATACTCGAAAAGGTTAAGTCATGGCAGACATAGCAAAACCGAATTAGCTAGTTAGGAATATATACTTTATTGGGTCGAAGATCCTTCCTTCTCTTGATGGGTTCAGGGTATAAGTATCGAACTTAAATAAAAAAGGTATTTTATGTACGGCTGTCCAGGGTACAGATAACCGAACGAAGATCACGGTTTTATTTCTAAAAAGGGTATGCGTATCTAGGGTTGCGGCCATGGTCATAGTCAGTGGTATGTAACAAAAAATATTGGTAAAAGTAACTTTAAAATGTTTATTAATATACAATAATATTTGTATGATAATTTAACCATACATTTCTTACAGACATACCAAATCTATATATGAAAAGGATTTAATTAGAAACAATTTAAGAGAGATCGATAATGAATTTGACCGCTTGCAAATTGTTCTCCGCGAAGAAGGAGACAAAAAGAGAAAAATTGAACAAAAATTGGTACACTATAGTAATCTGGAGGATGAAGTAAATAAACTCATGTCAAAAGTGGAAACCATTAAAAAATCATTCTCTTGTAAGTAAATGAAACCAGATATTGTTAACATATTTCATATGCATTTTATACGGCTTTAGCATTGGATACAATGAAAGAAAATTTTAAAAAAGCTGTGCTGTTGGATTTAAGAAAAATATTTAAAATTGAGTGCAGCTTAGTAAGGATTCTAGAGTCCACTGATAATTTTTTGAAAATAAAGAACTTGAATCGAATAAAAGAAAGTGTTCATAAACAGCAACATGAATCACAAATAAGCAAGCTTAAGGAGACTGAAGAGCAATTTAGGAACGCTACTGTAAGTATCATATAAAAAGACTATTTCGTAGTCTAAATCATCTATATTTTTAGACCATAGTCGAAAAATTGAACGGATCACTTCAAAATAAAAAAAAAGATATGGAATCTAAAACTCTAGAAGTGCGGAACTTATGTTGTGGCCAATTGCCCACAAATAACGATTTTCCTTTTGATAGAGAGTTTGAACAAATGTCAAACTCTAATGTAGAACAAATTTACGAAGCCATAATCGAGTTTCAGGCAAGATTAGAGTGCATGAAAAATTTAAGTTCTGAGGTAATATTGATTTTTAACAGATGAAAAAAAACAAATCATTGATTTTATGAAATTAAAGGCAATTGCAGATTTTCATCAACGCCAAACCGAGATAGAAGAATTGAAGAAGGTCATCGATCACAAATCAAATCAAGAAAAAAACATTGAGGCTGAAATATCAATCTTATACAACACGTGGGAACCACAGCTCACCACATTAATTGAGACCATAAACAACAAGTTCAGCGAATTTATGGACTCTATAGCATATGTTGGGGAAGTTGTTTTGTCAAGAAATAATGAGGTATGAAATTGCACCATGCACAATAACAAAATCATTTCTTTGTATATTAACGTAATATAATGTATATATAATTAAATGTTTAGTTAGGAAACATATTTTTATTTATTATAGCTATTTTATTCATTTCGTTTTTTTAGGTAAGGTATATTTTTGTTATTACAACCATTGGACCGGAGCTCTGAATTGTTCGTTTTGAACTGCAGACGAACACTAACTTAAGGCACAAATTGATATGAAAGTAAAATGTTAACAATAATTTGGATGGTGTACCTGACTTTTTGGCGATCGGCAGCGTGAGCTTTATTTGTTGCTTATTCTAATGGTTCTTAGCTGATTGGCCGATTCACTTTATAGTATACAGAAAGAGTGTCGTGTCACCGGTTTTTCTGCCCAGATTTATTGATTTTCTTTTGCAAAATTTAATTAGTTATACATAATCGGGCTTTGCTGATGTTAAAAGTGCTTATGGGACTGATTTTTGTTCGTTCTTGTGATATTCGTTTTGGTCGTAAAAGTGTAATTGGCTGTGTGTGCTGAATATTTATATATAAATTAAACAAAACCGATTTGTAATTATAACTATTACGGATTGAATTTTGTTTGCAGCTCGTTTGAACTGTTTGAAAATAAATTAAAAACTAAACTTAAAGTAACTTAAATGAATGCGCAAAGCCACCGCTGCAGGCAGCAAGCAGAATGCTGAGTCGGCGTCTCTTGCGAGCGATCAAACAGCTTGGGCATGCGAGCGCCAAATTTCGTCTGCAACTCCGCTCTTTTTTGTCTCGCGCGCATTAACTCCTCCCTGGGTAGATTGAAACCCGTCCTCGGGTTTCTCTTTGGTTGTTTTGCGCCGGAATAATTTCCAGACGCCTACGAGGAGGAGGAGAAGAGCGATGAGGACAAGGCACCCAAGTGATCTTGATGATGTTTCGGATCTATGATCCCCGATATGACGGAGGTTCTTAGGCTTAGGTCGTGCAGGAATGGATGGCTCAGATGCTCTCTGAAGAGACGGATGTTAGCCACGGACGACGTGGACACGGCAGGTTTCTTCCTTAGGATGCCCCAGTGATTCACATACCGGGTGCCGTTCAAGGAGACGTGTTCGTCGTAAGTAGCCAGGAAGGTTCCTGCGACTATTTGACTGTTCCCAGTGCTGTCCACCATATTAACTGTTGCGCTGTTGATAATTAAGACGCCCTCGTCGATTGTTGATATGGGCTCTAGATGCCCGGCTCGTATGGCGCATTGTGCGACGGTTCCTGATACCAGTTGTTGGGCACACGACGCCTTCTGTAATCTTTTGCAGAAAGTGGTGCTCACACTGGCAGCGCAGTCGCGCACAGCGAAAGTCTTTGTTCCGTAATCGGCCACCATATTACCTTTTTCTAAATCTAATATTATATTATTATGCTGAACGGGAAAAATAACAATTTTCTTACAGGTTAATTTCGGCTTAGGGTATTTTATCAAGAAATATAATAATACGGAATTTTGAAAAGCTTTGATATTGGATACTTCTGAAAGGTCTGTTATAGTAATATTTGTCAGCTGCTCATTTAACAATTCGTTAATGTCAACGCTGTCCAGAATAAGAATGCTGGATAAATGAATTTTAGCAAGGGTTACGGAAAGAACTAAGTCTTCAAGATTTGTGATTATCATTCTGTTTTTCGCCAAGATTGATGCATAAAAATGCTCAGCTTTCGCAGCTGGTTTTAAGATTACATTAAGTGCCTTTGAAACTTCGTTAAGTCTTGTTTGGAATTTGTTGTTGAGTTCGATTTGTCTATTTTCTGAATCTGTTAACTGACCTTGTTTGAACTTTATCTACTCCCAGTCATCAAAATCTGGGGTTCCTGCAATTACCTTAAGGGCACTGCCTATCATGTTTATACTACGTGCTTGCCTATGATGAACACTCAGAGTGGCTATTAGGGTGGCTATGTGTTGAATGTCAGTTTTCAGTACCTGTTTCATGTGGTCTTTAGGTAGTTTGTCTATCAGATTCCATGTCTCGTCGATGTAGGTTTCAAACGATGTCAAGTTTGTCGTGTGTCCCATGTATCTGTACTCGCCCCAGATTGTTACGTCTCCGTCGACTATAGGTATGTAGTCCGCGTGTGAATAGTCGCTGAGTCTCAATGTCGCTTCGGTCAATGTCATAGTTGCCATTGTTAGAGCTAGAAAATATATCCTGAAGTAAAAATAAAAAGTGTTGTTTAAAAAATACTCCAAATTTTATTTTATTTTATTTTTTTTTTTGTGTGAAAGTTTACCTAAGGTTGTCCTTATGGACCACCCTCCCTTTTATAAGAACCGTCGTACTCAGGTCCGCCTCTATTGTCGCTTCAGTGAATAAGGGCGAAAGTTTATTATTTTATTTTACCCATACCTTCTCACCCGCTTTATATGTTTTTTGGAACCTGTTCTTATTTTGTTGTTCTACCGATTTTTCCTGTGCTGATGTGATTTTTTCTTTTATCTGCAGTGCAACATCTATAGGGATGGCGTGAATTATTTCTATTGGTTTTTTATTTGTAACCGAATGAATCGATTGTCGACAGTATCTTCGACGTGGTTTCCATTTTTCAGACAGCGACTTTTATAGGGATAGGGCTTTCCTTCAATATGATCTGGTTTCGGAAGCAGTTGACTGGCTTGTCCGTCGTCTCAATTGTGTAAGTTAGAGACTTCGCTGTGGCTTGTAGCAGCATCAGATTCTACCGAATCCTCCAAAGCGTTTATATTTTTCCGAGAGAGGGCGTCTGCCACATAGTTTTCTTTGCCTGGTTTATAAATGATGTTTGAGTTATGCTCATCAATAAAAGCTTTCCAGCGTTTTATCTTAGCGTTCGGATTTTTATCCGATATGGCAAATGTTAACGGCTGGTGATCTGTATAGATGTTCAGATTTTTAACTCCATACAGGTAATTTCTGAGATTTTTCAATGCTCACACAATGGCCAGAAGCTCTCGCTCATTTGTATCGAAGTTTATCTCATTGTCTCGCAGTGCGCGGGATCATTGTTATTGGGCGACCGCCCTGGGACAGCACAGCTCCAAGCCCTTTTGAAATCGGGATATGATAACATCACATCCTCGGAGGCTAGCAACTCTTTTAGCCTGTTAAAGGCCACTAACTGGTCCGGGGTTAATTCGAGTTTTACTTTTCTCGAGTGGTTGGCGCTTATTTTTCCATTTTCGCCTTTCAAAATATCCGTTAGGGGTCTTGCGATGCTGGCGAATCCCGCTATAAAGCATCTGTAATAATTTGCTAACCCTAGAAATTATCTAAGGCCAAACAATGTTTTTGGTGGTTGGAAATCCTTTATGGCCTGAATTTTGTCAGCCGATTGGTGGATTCCGCTTCTGCATACGGTAAATCCCAAATATTCCACTCTCTTTTTGAAGAATTTTGACTTTTCTTGGGAAAAGACCCACTCAATGTGCTTGATGTGGTCTTCCTCATTAGGGGAGAAAATTATTACGTCATCTACATAGACGTAACAAGTTTTCACAATTTGGTCCCTGAGGAGGAAGCCAAATGGAAGCCTGCAAAATTCATACTTCCCATTGCTTACAGAGAATGCGGTATTTTCCCTTTCCGCCAAATCTATTTGTTGAAAGCCCGATTGAGGTCCAGTGTTGTAAAATACTGGGCCTCACCCATATTTGACAATATGGTCGAAATTGTTGGGATATGGTATTTATCGTCGGTTGTCTTTTGATTTAACTTTCGAAAATCAATTACCAGATGCTTCTTCTTGTAGACTGACTCGTCGACACCTTTTTTATCTACGACCCATATGGGTTGTTATAGGGTGACTTTGATGGTCTAATTATTCAATTCACCAGTTGTTTAACTTGTGCGTTGACAAATTCAGACACGTCCACTGGGTATGGGTATAACTTAGAATATACCGGTTCGCCGTCCGTTCGGATTGTGGCGATAGTGTTTATGTTGTAGGGCAGGGACTCGTAAATGTCTGCAAAGGCGATAGCCATTCGGTCAATCATTTGATTGAAAGTGGGTCTGACCGCGGCGGCAACATCCACGTCACTAATTTGGAAATGGTTCACTTGTTTGTATGTTGTGAACTGAATTTTTTCTGTCCCCCGGTCATATTTTATAATGTTGTTAGTCAAATCCATTTGAGCGTTAATCTGTTTTAACAGATCAAGGCCAATTTTGCCATCTAAATCTTTTAATGATTCTAGCATGAAAAAGTATGATTTTACACTGAAGAGGTCAATGAGACATTTCTGCTGAATTGTTGTATGCACGTGGATTGATTTGACTTGGAATGGGCTATTGACTGTCTTCCAATGCGCCAGCTCGGGAAGGGGTTTTATATAGTTTTTAGATGCTGCTGTGTCTACCAGAAGTCTGATTGTTCGCCCTTCCGCTAAAAAATTACAGCTTTCCGCTCCTTCATGCTGTGAGTGAGACTCGTAACCCTCGTTACCCTCTTCTTGGGGCAAATGGTCATAGTTTTGGTTGCCTCTGTAGCCCTGTGTGGGCTGTCTAAAGCGTGAGGAAGAGTCCACTTCCATAAGTTCGGGGCCACGCCCTTGAGGCTTTTGGGATTGAAGGGCTGTTTTAAACTGCTTGCTTTCTGCTGACCTTGATTATTGTCTTTCTGACCCTTCTGGAAATGGGGGTTCTTTTTCTGAGAGTTACCCTCTTTCTTCTGTTGACCGTTTTGACGCCAGTTTTGGCTCTTTTGGAACTTTGGTTTGCGTACGCCTTGCCACTCAGTCAAACAACGGAAAACAGCAAAAAAGTGCTCAAAACAAAAGTCGCTCCTTTTGTGCGCTTTATACTCTTTTTTTTTTGGCATACAACCGTTTAGGAACACTTGCATAATATATAAATTTGTATATAATTTAACGGAAATCAGATTCCCAACGGTTATTGTCACAGTTAACTCATAATATTTGAGATTTTATATTTATAAGAATGTATTTTACTGTTTTTTTTTTTCAGCTCGATTTTGATTCGTATGGCATTCAGATAATGGTCCAGTACAGGAAGGATGCAAAATTACAAACCCTTGATAAATATATACAATCCGGTGGAGAACGTGCCGTGGCCATTGCAATTTATTCATTGTCATTGCAACACGTTACACATGTGCCATTCAGGTAAAAACATAACTACACAAAACCTAATTGTACCCTCAGCACTCATTTAAAATGGGTAAATAGGGGTTTAACGGTTTTGTGCGAAGCTGAAGAAGGGTTGTCAATACTACAAGAGTTAGAGAGTTTAAGTTTTATTTTTTAAGTTTGTGTATACCACACGCAGATCAAGTTTATTTCAAAATATCGATAACCCGCTCCGTTTTCTTATTTTCGATATTTATGGGTTTTTTGACCCGATGGTCATGTATCGATGTTAACATCAGCGTTGTATTCCAATTTTAACTCGATAATATTTTTAATCGATTTTTTAATCTGAAGTAAAAAAATCTATGCCATTTCTGATTAACATGAATGCTATATATATATATATATATTGATCAACACAAAATTATATATACAAGGGCTTTAAAATCTTTATCCATACCAGCTTATTACGGATTCTAAATTCCAGACTATATACATATTGTTTTTCTTTTTAACTGGTTTTTCTTTCTATTCAGAAGCATCACGCTTCGTGAATTGTTCTGAATAAGTATATAATAATATTTTAAGGCGATATTTGACCCAAATCTTCAAATATCTTTAGATAAGTAGCGTTTCTAAATAGCTTTAGAATTTTAAGAAAGATTAATTCTAAACTAATGCTTTTAGGTGCGTTGATGAGATTAATCAAGGCATGGACGCTAAAAATGAACGGCATATATTTGATTTACTTTTGAAAGAAGCCACTAAACAGGGTTCTGCGCAATATCTGTTTGTTACGCCCAAGGTAAATGGTTAGCAATTAATTCATATACTAATAATAATCTTCTATATCTTCTATATATCAGCTACTACGGGATTTGAGCTATAATGAACGCTTATGCGTCTCAGTAGTTCATAACTCTGCATCTATTAAAACTGACGTAAATTTTCCACTTATTTAGAAGTTTTAATTGAGCAAAAATAGTTTTGTTTACTTAACTAGATGTTTATATTGATGATTAAACTTTGTAATAATATAAATAAAATTGTATGCAAAGTGCGAAGTTGAGTTCGTCTTAAAATTGGTATTCGTTACTTTCATTGGGTAAGACGACATAGTTTAATTTTAATATTTATATAACAAATGCACAGTTTTTATATAATCATACTTTGTCATAATATCTCTGTTTACAAAAAAGTTATACAAAAAAACTAATGCTACAAAAGAAATAAATTTACAATTCCGGCTTTAAGTTGATCGATTTGAGCGTTTTAAACTTGAAAATTCGTTAAATAAACCCCTATCGAAGTAATTATATGTAAGGCGATTGGGATATCATCCCAACAATGTTTTGTATTATTGTTTGACAACTATGTATTTATGTATTCTTGGTCAGCATCACTACCGAGTCGATTTCAAATGATCGCTAACTCGTGCCGTTTTCCTCTCAGTATTTATCGTTTTTAGAGCATATCTCCGAAATTATAAGAGCTAGAGCAGCCAAATATGGTTTATTATGTTATCGTAAAGGGTACACACGCTTTGGTTTGTACATAGTTTTAATAGCTCTTGTTAAGTCCTGACAATTTCATAACGATCATACTCTTAGCTTAGAAGTTGTTCAAGAATTTGTTTTCCATATGGGGGCCAAGCGCAGCTGCTGGGTAAAGCACTCTTGTTTCAGTGTAGAACTTATCTCCCACGTGGAACTGTCCATCTTATCTTATTTCATTTAGTATTCAGTAGTTGCCTGAAGTATCGCCTCAACTGTAACACTGATTTTATGATCTATGCAGTTCAGAAAATAATTCTTGCCAATGGAATATACATCGGTAAGTAAGATTTCGTTCGCTCAAATCTTCGACTGAACCCTACATAAGGCTGCCGACTGGTAATAACACTCCAGTGATTCTTGTAAGGAACGGTGTTTATAGGCTAAGGCTTTGACATCTGATACAAAGAAAGGCTTCTCAATAGTCTTAAAGCATGTATGTAGGACATGGTCAGGAGTAATGAGCCGGCCTAAACTTCAAAACTAGTCTAGTCTTAAACGGAGCGATCGAATACATGGTGGTCTGTGATAACCTTAATTGCATAGCGCGGATCTCCGTGCAGGCGGACCCACCCTTCATCAAAACAATATATTCAAAAAAAAAAAATCCTAAAAAACCAAACAAAAAAATGAAGTGAGAACGTTGCAGTCGGGTGCAACCGACAGCGGATTACTCGTTCACAGTGTAATAACAATAAATAAAAAAATAAAACGTTTACCCTAGCACTATGTGTATTAATTATAATAATAATATGCAAGTAGAAAATACCAAAAAAAAAAGTTTGCCTCTGCACGGTCACAACTGTCACCCAAACAGAGTGTTAGACATCATCGATACCAACCATTTCGTTTTTGACGAAATGAACGTTCAGTTTCTAATTACCCAACCTATCCAATAAGAAACACCATATAATTCCAATTGAAACTAAACGAGTATAGCAGAAGTCTGTGGCTTGGGGGACTGTTTCTAACTTCGGCCGCTATAGTGCTAGCGCCGAAAAGGGCATACAGAAACCGCTGCGGTTGGTGCGTATGATTAACACCATCCTCCAGCACCAAGATGCATACACAACCAACCCAACCAACGTCTGCAGAATGGCTGAAGAAGGTTGAATGGGCGTGCTCCTAGACTTCAGCGAGAAGTCTCCAAAAGCGCAAACACAGCCGATAAGGCAGCGCCGTTTAGAAATCCTTCACAAGACATCACAGGTCCAGCCAGGGAAGTTCGTCGCCCAGATTGCCAAGGATAGGATGCACATCGAAGTCCTAGACCGAGGCAATCAAGACGCAGGAATTCACAATAGCCAATGGAAATAATATTCGTACCTGCAATCTGGCAAAAAGAAAAACCCCTTAGTATTTTTCTGCTCCATAACTTCAGCAATAGCGTGGACATGACCCTCGCATCTTATTCAATATCATCACAAATTTGAGTTTCCAGCGAATTTTCCTTTTGTGACCATGAATACGATGGACTTAATCTTAACCTCAAGCACCCTACCAAGCCAAGTTCTTAAATTTCAAAAGGACCAACGGGTCGACTTTTCTTAAAGCTCTAAGACAAACAATCCCAAAAACACCACCGTCTGGCCCACACACTGTAGAGCACCTTCTCTACTTAGTCAAAACTTCTACTGAGGCATGCAACCATGCATACGTAGTATTGTCCGATTAATAATCCCAAGGAAAAGAAAAAACCACCATGGTGGTCTCTGCAGCTAAATGCAAAAGTTGTAGAGCTCTCTTTAATCAAGCCAAAAATAGTAATTCTGACCTGAGCCACATACAAACTCAGTCTTGCATCTTATAGCAAGTAAGATGGCTCTAGTCGGTAGTGCACGACTGCATGCATTTAATTAAACCCCTCTGCATTCATACTCTCGACAGCACAGCCGCACTTAGTAAAATAAAATAAAAAAATAAAATAAAAATTAATTCAGTCCCTGAGGATACTTATCATCGTACTCTTGAGGTGGTACTGTTCGTTTGCAAAACTCAAAATTTACATTCGACAACACCTCGTAAGCCCCACCGTTGCTTTCGCAAAGGAATCTTTGCCTTGCTTAGTAATAGACTTATTTATGCAACCGATTGGTCCATTCTTTATGACGCGGTTGATATAGATATTTCCTAATTGCATCCCTCGCCTTGATTCGGCAAAACTACCCTGGTTTACTCCCAGACTTTCAAACTTAAAAAACATTAAATCTAATTGTTTTAAAAAGTTTTAAAAGACGTTCTAATTCTGACTTGTCGAAGTATTCCATAGTCAAGTCAAATTTTTTTATTTTTAATTCTCAGTGCTATGAAAATTATATTGCCCGTTGCAAAGGGCATTTTACTCAAGACCCTGAGCAATTTCACAGATTTGTAAATTCGAAGCGCAACTCTTCATGTTTGCCTTCCTCATTTTTTCTAGGGATAGAAAAAGCAAGCAATGATTCTTCTGCTTCTGATCTCTTTGCTAACTTCTTTCAATCAACCTAGTCCTCTGTCTCCTCTGTTAATATGTCTTATCCTTACCACATTGTTCCTTCTAATTCTAACTTTATGCCTATCATTACCAATACCTGCTCTCTCTGGTATTAAGTCTTTAAAAAATTCTTACTCTTCTGGGCCCGATAACATTTCTAGTTGTCTACTCAAAGTAGCGCTTCCTTTCTTTACACATTGCTTAAGCTTCTTGGTCTTGGATTTAATCTTATCTAAAGGGTAGAACTCAAAGAGTCTCTCTTAGTTTTGAAATTTCTAAACAGATTTATGTTGCGTCAGGTGTACCTCAGGGTAGTCATGTTAGACCTTTACTATTTACTCTTTTCATAAATGACCTCCCGTCTATAATATCACATGCTCGCATACTTATGTATGCAGATGATGTGAAACTTATTTACTCGTACGCCGATTTCCTGCAACACACTAGTTTACAGGATGATTTGAGCTCTATGCAACTTTGGTGTTCGGCCAATCGGTTGCACCTCAGTTGTTCAAAGTGCAAGTTTATGACGTTTAGTCGTTCTAAGTCACATTCAGTTAGATATACAATTGACAATGTTCCTTTGCAACGTATACTAACAGTAAAAGACCTTGGAGTTCTCTTTGATTCTAAGCTGAACTTACATTTTTACATATCCTCTATTGTGAACGAGGCTAAATGTGTTCTTGGGTTTATTAAATATTGGTCGAAGGAGTTCCGTCCAGAAACAATTTTTGCTGGGATCCCAATCTTCGCCTGCCATCGTACTCCAGCAGACTTTTACTCTATACTCTATACATGTTCTCCTCAGAACTCTCTCTTCCACTAATAAAATCTTTGCTTTCAGGATACCTTAGGGAAATCACTGACCACCATCAGCTGTGAGCAGGGGCCGGACGGGCTAAAAAAATACCCCCATCGGGTCAGTGATTTTCCATCTCTGTCTCTTTCCTTTCTTCTTTCTATCAATGACTAATTATTATTATTATTATTAATATTGTATCTTTCACTTTTCCTGAATATTTTGTATGTAATTTAAATTAAATTTACATTTCAATTTATATTTCCACTACTAACACCTTCCTATTTAGCTGTAGGTTCTAATAACGTCACTGAAAATAATTAGCTGTGAAATAAAATACCCCCACCGTGTCGGTGATGTTATCAGAAATCTTTGTAACTCGTTAGGCTTTTAGCTTTTAATATTTACATGTATATATTTATATTTTATGTACCTAAACTTTTTCGTTGACACTCGCTTAGTCTTTATAATAAATAAAGAAAAAAAATGATCGGGCTTCGCGCTCGCTTTTAATATTTGCAGGCACATTTTAGTATGCCGTAGTTGTGAATTTTCTCGCAACATTTTCACAAAATAGGAAACTACAAGTATATCATTCAAATGTTGGTTGCAGTTGATCTGCGAAAGCTTTTTGAGAGTGTGCATGCAAATGCTAATTTTCTTTTGGATGAAATTTGTTTTTAATACATTCTTATTGTACTATAGAACATTTATATAGCAGCCTGAACCAAGTTTGATGGCTCTGGCTCCTATAGTTTCTGAGATATGCTCAAGCAGCTGCGCATGGCCCAATTTGGAAAGTGAATTCCTCAGTTCTGATAGTTTCTGAGTTATGCTCAAAAAAGCGGGTCAAAAAACCGATGAACACTAATATAAGAAAAGTCGGAGATGCCGCCTTTTGCCTGTTACATACATTTGCACAAAACCAACCACTTCTTAACCATTTTCAATGGGTTCAGGGTATAGAAAGGCCACAATGAGAGCCAAAAGAGTCTAATGGCATCACTTCTGATCTGAGGTAGAAGTAACTACGGTAACTGACTGACTACGGCAAGGCAACTGAAGATTTCATCAAAGTCCAACCTGGCGGCAAAGCCTCTCATCCAAATATTTTAGACCAATAAAACTGTCGTCCTTCATGCTGAATACCTTTGAGCGTCTCATTAGCCCACATCTCCAGAGCTTCTATCAGACTCTCAACACGCAGATCGGAAAGGTAGATCTACGGCGTCGTTGCCACCAAATCACAAATCACTAAAGACTATACCCTAATAGCCTTTCTAGACATAGCAGGGGCTTTTAATAGTCATTCCGAGAGCAAGTACTGAGGCATTGATGGATTTGGGGTTGAAACCCGTCTTGTGGGATTGATCAACCAGTTGCTCACATGCAGGGTCATGACATATACACTTGGTTCACAGGTTTGTCAGCAGAGGTACTCCTTAACTAAAAGATTCCGTAATTTTCTTCAGTGACAGGGGGCTGGTTGTTTGTTTAGAGTTTTATGAATTTTGACTCATTTCTTCAGCTTAGCTTAGCCAATCTGCCTCCAGAACTCTAACCGATGTTCATTATTTTCGCGTTTTAAGATAATATAGACTGTTCTTAATCTGATGGAAAACAGTTTGGCTAACTATTCGGCACATTCGCCTTTATAATAGTTAAACTAAACCCACAGTATTAGATTGTCGCTGACTCGTTTTCCAGACGAACTTCAAATGGTAGTTTATGCTAACAAAACAGTGCTAAAACAAAACATCTCGACTCTTATCAACTCACAAATCAATAGGCAAATGCACAGCACAATTTCCAAGAATTTAGTTCCGTTACTCCTTTTGCGTTCCCTTTTCATGTTGTGTTTGCATTTTGCAAACAATTACTTGGCAGTGGAAAAATAATGTAAGTTCGGTTTTCTTGATATTTTTCGCAGTTAAAATTAAACTTAAACTATTAGTTTTGTGCGTTGTTATAAACAATACTTGTGTTAATTATATAATAAAACAAAGTTATGAAAAGTATATTTTTTCATACAAAATATGACATTAAAGTTGAAATTGTGTGTGTATTTTCATTTTGCAAACAATTGTTTGACAAACTGCAAATAAATTGGAGTGCAAACGAAACAAGCCGCATTCCTTTTATACTGGATTGGTACTATGAAGATATTACACCTTAACACATTGAAAATGGGCAAAAAGAGTATAATGGTTCTGTGCAAGTGTATGTAACATGCAGAAGCAGAGATATTCGACCCCAAAATGTATATATATATTCTTGGTCAGCACCACTAGCGGAGTCGATGCAATGATAGCCATGTGCATTCAAATGGCAGTGAAGAGATTTCAGCTTACTGGTATAGATCTATAGATCAGGATCCTTCTGTCCCTCCGTTTGGTTTGTAAGTTCGTGTATACCAACAGATCAAGTTTATTTTAAAATATCGATAGCCCTCTCCATTTTCTTATCGACATTTATCGGTCTCTTAGTATATCTCAGAAACTTTAGGAGCTAGTCACATAAAATTTTAATTTATATGTTTTCTTAAGGCATACGTAGCTTCAGAATATTTCGGATTTTGGATACCTCCCCGCATTCACCATAAATATAAAAAAAAAACTAAACTAAATACGAACTAAAGACTTGCGCATGTATTGCATGTTTATATGTATGTAACGACAGCTCGCAGCTGGGCTTAATGTATCTTCCAGTCGGGCACTCCCGACTAAAGCAATCTTACTTGTTTTTTTGTGTTGAGAACTGTCGCATGAAACGCCTTTTGAGTTAATCGAAGCAATACGATGTGCTAGATGATTAGAAATTTTCGTTGAATGCCAAAATTAAAAGTGAACTAAATGCCAATTTTAATACTTAATGAAACCTCCAATTGTTAATCCACTTGTTGCAGTTCAGTCGTTGTGCTGTTGCCTTTGCTCAATATTTTCCATGGTTGTCTTAACTTTTCCAATGGAAGCTACAGACTTATTTGTAGTTTTTTTTTTGTCTATTTTGCTGTTTTCCAAAGCGTAGAATAGGATTTGCATAACTTAAGTTAAGTTTTGACACGTGGATATTAAGTAGTGGTATTTTTTTTTATTTGTTTTTTGTTTATTTGTCTTTATGGGAAATCTAAGGTTGTAAGCTGCTACAAACTCAATATCCAAGGTCTGTATAATTAATAAACTCGGCATTTACCGATTTGAAAGGCTTTCCCACAATCGGAACGGCGATTCATTGAAAAATATTATTTTTTTTTTTTTAGATATGGGATGAAATACAATAAAACTTAGAGAAAAACAATTAACACTGGCATACACATGCTGGTAATAAAAAATCCAAATATAATTATATTGCATTTGAGGTTATTCTGAGGTTTTTACTCCCATTATATTGGGACTTAGTAGGCCAGTAGAAGATTTTTGATAGTTGATATCAATAACTGCTGATCTAAAAAATCCCAACTATAATGAGGGCACACGTTTAAATATATTTACATAAATTCCTAAAGTTGTTGCTCAAAGATTACTTCAGCGCGTATATCGTCGATCAAGAGACTAACGACGGATAATAAATAACTACATCTTTTATATGTTGGCGACACTATTTGTGGTTAATCAACCGATTACTTTTTCTGTAAATTTGTCTCATTCACAACAAAACTTAAAATAAATGTACATATATTTAAATATAGATTTACAAACTTCTAAGCTACTAAGATCAGCAGATTTCAAATCGAGTGCAAGGTGGTAATTTGATATTGAAATTAAGCTGTAATATCATGTGCATACATTTAAGTTTAACTCTAAGCTTAAAACATGAGTTAAAAATGTCCCATGCAACATAAAAATATTTGTAACTAATAAAGAAGGATTTCCCATCTTATGTGCTCTAGACTTTCTGATATAACTTAAGGACTGATTTCATTAATTAACATTTCCACACAATTGTGGCATAGCTGCACTCACAATGCTGACTATTTATAATAAATACATGAATAAATAACTATGGACACGATAATTTTTGTTTTTTGTTTTTCTTATATCATGTAGTTTCGTAATTTCAAGTTTTCAATAATTAGCATTGGGTAACAAAATTATTATATATCGATTTCCTGTACCTCGCCTCGAGGCCTTAATGGTTGTACTTTTTCTTCACTATGGAACACTTATTTAAATGAATTTAAATTTTTGTCCGGTATTTTCAGGTATTTAAATGTTTGCAAATACCAAATGCATGCATATAACACTTCAATTTTATCAATTTAAGGAAGAGTTAAATAAAAAATAAATAAGTAAAATATAAGTGAACTGTTTACTCAAATTTATCAAATTAGGTTGCTTTAGCTCTTATAGTCTCGAAAAATATTGTCCTTGTTTCGGTTAGCGGTTCAAGCCAATGCCTTGCCTATAGGAAAATGGTTGGGGTTGGATTATGATTTGAAAAATATAGGAGCTACGGGCTCAAACCGGTTTGAGTCCAAAACCTGAAATTACAAATTAGTTTCTTGTTCAAAGAGTTATCTTAATGGAACACATGTCCATATATTTGTTTGCAGTATATATGTTAAAGTGGTCCGGATCGGACTAATATATTAATAAAATCGGTCAATTTGATTTTGTAAAAAGTATTTTTATTTTTACACATCTCATGTAAATTAAGCGATTGCGTGCAATTCTATGAAACTTAACATCACAACACTAAATCATTTAGTAAACCACTATATCATATACCATTAAAAATGATGTGTATGTTGAACATTTTGTGGTTGTACATTTGTTTTTTTTTTTTTTTTTTTTTACAAAAATCTTGTAACCATCGGACTACTATGTTATATATTTGTCGAAAATAGCATTTTCAATATACCTAAGTGTGGGTAAACCATATTGTAAATATGCAATTTGTTTTAAAACCACGTTTATTTCATTTAAATTATTACCTGAATGCGCTTATAAATTTTAGAATTAAAATTGTATGTTAGTACAAATTGGGCGCATAAATCAATTGCATGCCTTTTTAAAGTCTTATTACACAAATGTACACTAAGGTGTTAAAGTGGAATTTGAATTCTAAGTAGGTATCGAAATGCCGATATGCATACTATAACGTCAAGCATCACTGCTTTATACTGTACTAGAATTTCTCAGCGTGCGGTGCTGTTGTCACACATGTCTGGCCACATGCCAGACTGCTGTTCTGTAGCAGGCCATTCGATTTATTGAACTTGGGAAATCGGAACTTCTTCTATAATCTGCAGACCTTGCAATCGATGCGTATGGTAGAGCTGTTAATATTTTTAAAAGTATTGTTTTTGATGTTATTGATATTTGTTAAGTCAAGAATAATATCGATATTTTGATATATCAGGTTATAAATTTTGTTCATTTTTATTGAATATGCTTAGGTATGATCAAATTAAAAAAAAAGAAGCAATTTCATGTTATGTTCTTCTATTGGGAGCACAACTTGCTTGTCTTTTCTTCAAACTTTATTAAAATCAAACAAAATAATATTATGAAACACTCTCTTTGGAGTGGGTCTCCCCATGCCCGTCGTCACAAACAATCACAAAATACTACACAAATCTGCACATCACTGAACAGCAGTCTCAAACGTCAATAATGGCCAGCGGCAAAAAACAAGTAACAAATTTAATGAACACACAATCGGACGGAACCGGTGGCTTTGCTGCTGTTGCCATAGCGTTCCCGCCAAACCTGTGGTGTTAAAAGATAATTTAAAAATCACTACCCTCAAACTTCAGGCTCCTAATGGCATTTATCCGAACGGCAATAACATCAACAAATTTTAGGCGAAATGCAGCAGCAAAACCACAAAAATGATAGATAAATAAATAAGAGACCGTTAGCGGTCGAACTTAGAAACAATCAGCAAAGTCACAAATCTTTGTTGGTTTTAATTAGAATTTTGTCAAAAACTAAATTGTTGGTATCGATGATCTCTGACACCCAGTTTAGGTGCCAATTGTGACCGCGCCGAGGCAAACTTTTTTTTGGGTTTTTATACATTATACATTATTATTATTATTATTATTATACATAGTGCTGGGGTATACATTTTAGTTAGACATGTCTGCAACCTTCTCAATTGTTATCACTGGGTTTGTTTTGACTGAATCAAGACTCACAAAAGCGAATTGGATAAATTTTAAAATGCATACAAAAATAAAAAAAAACTAATAATTATCTATTAATAATAAGTTTTAACAAAAATATTTTATCCGTGTCATACGAGCTAGAATAAGGGCAATAAACAACTATTTTGAGAACAAAATTAAAACAGATTTCGTTGTCGCAGGTATACAATTAAAGCCAGACGGATGCTCAATAGCGAAGTTTACAAACGAGGGTTTGCAGGGGCGCTGGGAGACACACTGCTCAATTTGAGGTCGGCGAGGCTGCAGGCGAAGATGCCTGTTACAAGGACGGACTCACTCAATAAGAACTTCGCTCCAGCTCCATTCCAAGAACTTCAAAAATTATGTGCCGAGTCCAGTACGTACGCTGGTGTGGCCAGAATATCACCCAATAAAGTACGTTGCGTAGTGGCCTCCAGTTGTAGAAGTCTCTGCCGTCTATATGTGTGGGGAGGGGACATCTTACAAGAAAGAACTGTTAGCTTCGGAGCGGCAAAGATTGCCCTAGCTTAACAATCGTGTTTTCATACGAATTTTCAATTAAAGACCAATTGTTTTAATATATATAATATATATTAATCTAATAAGTAGATAAATATAAATTAGAACTAAATCATTTGGTGGATTAATAATTATTATTAATTATTAATGCCATTTATTGACCAATCCGTCGGTACTTTAAAATTTAGCTTAGCAATAATCCCAACGCTGTGTTGAAGTAAGTTTTGGCAGCGGCATTGGCAGATAGCTGACTCGGCGCCACGTGCCTTCTTTAGACCTGCCAGTAATACAGTGTGAGCGTTTTCTGCCAGCAAGTGTCGCAACTTTGTTGCGACGGCGTCCGGTTGTCCGGTCGGACTAGCTGGTGATAACTCCTTCTTCAGCTTAGTGAAAGGCGTCCTCGGGCTTCCGTATGCTGGCTTGCAGATTTGCCACCACGTCTGAGTCTGCCGTCTGAGTTTTACACGTTGACAAACAATGGAAATGAGGACCAGGCATATGAATATTAGGGACATGGTGGGTTCTTATAATTGGTCCCGATAGTAGTTTGGATATGCTACAGATTCATCGTACTCAACTCATGAAGACAGGGCAGACTGAGACATTCCCGATATTCGGTTACATTAATCTGAGTGACGGCAGATGCAACTGGCTTCTTTGCGAGGACACCATACCTGTTGACAAACAGGGTTTTGTTGTTTTTTGTAATAAGAATTTTTTTTGGTAAACTTTGAAATTTATAAACGGCATAAGTAAGTATTGAAATTATACTAATAATTAGTATAATGATTATAATAATTTCATAAATGTTATTCACTTGTTCGTATTGCTTCTTTAATTTGTAGATAGGGTATTGGTGCAATTTGTGTTACATTGATGTGTCAATTAAGGAATTTTGTTCTTTTATTAAAGACTATTGTCTTTTAAAAAAGACTGTTTATTTGCAAAGGTATTTTAGAACTGAGTTACAATGATAAAACAAATTATGCTAAAGCTAAAACTCTGCTACTGCCGCTGCGGCTACCGCTGTAGCCGCTGCCGCTGTTGTTGTTGTTGTCGCATCCGTTGTAGCTTGGCTAAGAATGCCTATTCAATGGTGCGCTCCCACGTTGACGCCGTTTGGTAGAATTCGCTGACGCAGCGCACGTGGCAAAAGTGCTTGCATCGGGGTCGACTTGAACTCCTCTCCGTTTGGTTTGGAGCTACGTTCGCCTCCGCAATTATTTCTGCTTCCACAACTGTGCTGTAGCGAACACCTTTCGTCTCGTCAAGTATCCAGCAATCCCGATCATTAATATCAGCAATATTCCAGATAGCGTGAAATTAATTATTGTTGTGGTGCTGTTGTAGTACTCTAGAGTTTCCAATTTTTGGGTGTTATTGATGTTGACTTCCTTCACCATTTGCATCTTCGATGGTCACTGTCGAGTTTTGGAACTGTATTAAGAATGTTCCTCTGAGTTAAATTTTTTTTTTTATCGATTTCTACCTTGCCATCGAAGTCGTTGATCAAGATTGTTCCGCCGAATAGTTTTTCGTAGTGTGGTACATGCTGGCTGTTGATCATCTTGCAATTTGGAGCTTGGCTTCTTAAAAGTGGAGTTATACAGGTATCGTTGCTTAAATCTATTAGATTATTTCAATTATCTGTCTAAGGAGTACACTTGTACTATTCGCTAGCTTACTTTGTTGAATTTTTAATAATTAGTTTAGGAATTTAAAGATCAAGAACAACGGATGTGGTTTGGTTCAGTGGTGAAATCCAGAGTGATTTTTAATAAGACAAATATTCTTATGGTAACCTTAGTATACAATATGTTGGAAACAATGTTGAGCAACATCCGTTCAAAGAAATGCTGTTGGAACATTTTCCAGTGGCTAGCACTTGAAAGTGTCGCAATAACGCATCCTCTCTAAATGCTTATGTTACAACATGCTTATGTTTACTATATTGCAATATGAGCATGTTTACTTAAGTGTAACAATGTACTCATTCCTATGCGGTGGATACGAAACAAAAGACGTAGTCAAACGAGAGTCCGCGGGGGTTTAGCTGGCTGTGACGATACGTGGGAGGTCGGATCAGTAATTCGATCGCTGGTACAAAAAGTAAGGAAAGAAGAATTAAGAAAAATTGTCTTTCCGTTTCGGGCAGCAGTCGACGGGCGCAGATATATTTGAGCGAGTTTGCATTTTGTGTTTGCAGACCTGTCGGCTGGGCTGAAGTATTTTGGGTAAAAGCTCGTGATCCAAATTTCCGCTCTTTACTTTATTACTCAATGGGCTCTGCCATATAAAACGTTTCTTAATGCTTTAAGAGCCCATATTATAACATTTCTTTCTCGTTGGCCGCGTCATTTTCTGCTGCCTTCGAAAGTGTTCTAGACATGAAGGCTGATTATTCTGAAATAGGACTGCACCTATCGTAAAGACAGAGGCATCTCTAGTGAGATGAAATTCTCTAATAAAACGTCTTTATTAACCTGAGACACCGAGGAAAGCTCTCAGTTTTCGGACTGTTTTCGGATAAGGGTGTTAGGTTATTCTTAAAACTTTTTCTGTGTTAGTTTCTATCCCCTTTTTGCAACTGACAAAGCCCAAAAATTCTACTTTGGAGTTGATAAACTCGCATTTGTCTAGTTGGCGTTTTATATTGGCTTTTTGCAAAATTTCGAATATGGTTTCGATATTCTTGAATATTTACTGAAAATAACAATGTCATCTATATAGATGTAGCAAATTTTCCTTATGTGATCACGAAGGATATCGTCTAAGGCATGTTGAAATATGGAAGGGGCGTTTTTAAGCCCAAAAGGGAGTCGTGCGGTTTTGCAATAACTGGAGTTATTCTTAAATAGATTTTGTAATCCTAACTTTTGTTTTTTGGTTAAATGATCTATACGGGGGCTTTTGTTATTTATAGCTATTATTGCCTAAAATGGCATCAAATGATTTTAATGCAGGCAGCGAGAAAAATTTGATTGGGTCATTGAATATTTGTTGAATAAATTTGCTATCTTGTGCTGTGTAATTTTTATATTACCATCTACTGATATGGCTTCGAAAGATTCGTTATTTGGTATTGTGTTTGAAACTAAATTTAATTTTATGTAATTACGGTTTGATCCCGTATCGATATTTATTATTTGTAAGGGAGTCCCATAACAGAGATTTTAGAGAGGCTCTGCCTATCTTATGAAGGAGAGCAGATCCCTTGTCGAGGAATTTCTGATCTGTGCTGGAGTAACAAATTATCTGCATAGATAATTCCTCATACTCCAAATAATGGCTGGGTAATCACATAAAATGTGCTTTGTTGTCTCGTCATCCTCTCTGCAGAGTCTACACTCTGGGTCAGGGGATAGGCGCATTTTGTGGAGGTGATACTTGACTGTTGTCGTGTCCCGTGAGATTGGACACCAAACGCCGAAGCTCCGCCCTTGAAAGATTTTTGGTCCTTCTACCTGTATGATGACCAGCTCTTTAGTTTGTCGTAACCTAGTCTCGTTGACCAGTAGATTCACCTCTCCTTCCTCCGTCCTGCAGCGTTCGCAACTCTGTTGCCGTTCAATGCCCGCGGAAGACGCTGACGGCGCATCACAGCACGCCACTTATGCACGTTGGGGGGTGATTAACTCTTCCCTCGTTTAAGTGAAGGACGTTCTCAGACTTCTTTAAATCCTCAATGAGTGCTAGGATGCTTTGTTGGCCTCGAGTCTTCTGAAGCTTTTTGTAGAATCTGAAAAAGGCGCAGCAGAAACCCACGCTCAACCCAGATACTAGGGGCCGTTTTATCAATCCCTTCTCGATTTCGCCAATGTATCGCACGTTCTCTGTACTCAGTCTTTGCAAGTATGGTAGGCTTAATATCTTCTAGTGGCCTGTTATATTAACCAGTCTTGAAGCTGCTGGGCCAGGAGAATTGTTCACATTCCTTAAGCTACGGAACAAAGAATCATTCAACAAGATCTCTTCATGGAATGTAAAGAGAAACGACCCGATGACAAGTTTTTCTTCGTTGTCACTGACTGTGATCACAGATTGTTTCTGATTTTACATTGATGATGGTGACGCCGTCATCGATGAACGCGAATGTCTCGAGTTGGGTGGGCCGAGTGGTGCAGTGGGCTGTGCCACCAGAGTGTAGCTGTTGAGTATTTGATTAAAAAATGCAAAAAGTTATCATTTAATAAAACCTTGATTTGGGCTACTTCCATCTAATCAGTATTGGTTATGTTCATAGACCACTTATTGATTATGTTTTGTAAATTGGAAAAGTCTAATATTGCCGGCTTAATAATTCCAACCTTTGTAAGTGTAACAGCATTTAAGTTTTAAGTTCCGGAATCCATAACTAAGTTTTAACTAAGTGTTCTGTATTTATTCTGTTATTCTTTGAATTTTTTTATTAGAATGTTCACTGCGTCTGTTAGCCTATTTAAATGCTCTTGCGTTTTTGTAGCAATGTTTACCTGTCTATTTTCAAAATCAATGAGCTCAGTTTTCAGTCAGTTTTAATCTATCAAAGTCATCAAAAGTCCGGGGTCCCAGCTATTACCTTTAAAACGGTGCCTAACATGTTAATACTTCAGGCGTGCCGATAATGGAAGCTTATTGTTGCTAGCAGCGTTCTCATGTGTCGTATGTCCAGGTCCAGTATCTGTCTCATATGCGATTGGGGAAATTGATTCCTTAACTTCTCCGTTTCGCTTGTAATTTTCACATACATTGCTAAATTAGTCGAGTGCTTTAAATATTGAAAGTATTTCCAAATTGTCGTGTCGCCATCCATAACTGAGATGTAGTCCGCGTTCGATTAGTCAGTCAATTTAGCCGTTGTCATCGTGACAAAAAGTAGTATTGTCCAGATCCTGAGATGTCCGTAAGAAAAGAAAATTATATTGTAGTTACCTCACATTATCTTTATGAACCACTCTCCCTTTAATTAAGCCTGTGGTCCTTAAGTCCGCATCTACTGTTTCCTTATTGTACAAAGGTGTAAGTTTATTTCCTATTCTCTTGTTTGTTTTTATAAGGACTTTGTCTGCTACTTGGAAATTTATATTGTGTCTTACTTCGTTTAACCTTCGGACTTGGACGTTCTGTGCCTTGGGGACTTTACTTTTTATTTCTGCGTGAAGTTCTGGGGGAGATAAATGGATTATATCGATAGGTCGTTTGTTCGTAACTGAGTCATTTGTCCGGTTGTACTCTATGGTTGCCTGAAGTATTAATTCGACAGTGTCATTGATACTTCTTTCAGCTTTCAGACACCGTGCGATTCCGACAAGAGTACTGTGGAAAATCTCAACTTGAAGTACTTGCAGCGGTGTTGCTTTTACAATTTGAATATCAAATTGATTATTGAGAAGTGATTTTACAGTTTCGGATTTTATTGAGGGTTCGTTATCGCAATATATTGTCTTAGTGTTTTTATAGAAATTTACAAGCTGTAAGATTGCTGATTGTATGTCTGCTATTGTTCTGTAGGCAATGGGCTGGACAATCAACAATTTTCAGAGTTTGAAAATATGTCGATATGCAATATTTCGCCTAAATGTAACGGAGTAGGTGTTTCTCCAAGTGCTTGTTTCTGAGGGTGACGGTCATATTTCGCCCTCTGACAAATATTGCAGTTTGCATTGCTTTTGTTTGCTAATTGGATCATCTTGGAAAAAAAAAAATCTTGAAGAATCTGTTTTAGATTTTTCTGAGCGGCCCTATGGGCTCTATTATGTTCTGCGACAACTATTTTTTTCTGTTCGCTTTTGTTTAAAATGTCAGTTACTATGTGTTTTGTGTGTCAGAATGTTGTCGTCGGTTATGTTTGTACTAACTTATGATGAAAAAATGCCAATATTGGCAGTTTACAGAAAATTGTGTTTACTACGTCTTTATTGACAATGCTACATACCCTCTGAATTAGCGTTTTTCTATTTGAGAAATGTATGAGGTGTCGAGTTTTTCCACCGAACATTATAACAGTTCGATCCAAGGAAGGTCTACTTTCTTCTATTAATTTTTAGTTTCAGAAGCAGTTGACTGGTTTGTCTGTTGATTCGACAGTGTAGGTGAGTGATAGCTCGATATGTGTCGTGGAAATATCTGACTACGCATCTTCTTCTTAAGCGTGATTATTTTGCCGTGACAATGCATCAGCGACTTAATTCTCTTTCCTTGCCTTGTAAAATATTTGTGCATTGTGTTCGTCAATGAAAACTTTTCCAACGCTTAATTTTTGCATTCGGGTTGCGACCAGAGACAGCGAATGTTAGAGACTGGTGGTCGGTGAAAATATTTAAATTTTTCACTCCGTAAAGGTAGTTCCAGAGGTTTTTCAGAGCCCACACTATAGCAAGCAGCTCCATTTCATTTGTTGCAAAATTTAGCTCCCTTTCCTTTAATGTCCTAGATATTAAGATTATGGGTTTTCCGTCTTGAGATAAGACTGCTCCTAAATCAAAGGACGCAGTGTGTGTGTTAAATCAAACGGCTTCTTGTTTTCAGAGTAGAGTAGCATTACATTTTCAGATGTCAGTACCTTTTTAAGCTTCTCGAATGCTCCGTATTGTTTTTGGTCAAAGTTTACTGGTATTTTTTTGACTGACCAGCGCTTACTTTGCCATTTTCGACCTTCAAAAAGTCACTTGAGGGTTTTGCTATTGATGCGAAGTCTTTAATAAAGCATCTATAGTAACTTGCCAATCCATTGAACAGCGCCATATCTTGTTCATAATTACGAATAGCTTTCACCTTGTTAGGGCATGTAGTAATGCTGCCGCGTTACACCACGAAACCTGCGTATTCGACACTCTCTTTAAAAAAGGATTTTGCTCGCGAAACTCTCATGTTAGTGTCGTACAACTTATTCAAGACCCATGCTATATGTTTTACATGGTCATGCATGCTTTCTGAAAAAATAATGACGTCATCGACGTAAACATAGCATGATTTTTCTATTTGTTCCCTAAATACGTCGTCAATGGCCCTCTGTTTATCCGTTCCTTTCTTGTCAAAAACCCTAACGGATTTGTTGTGTTTCGGCATTAACAAAGTCTACCACGCCCATGGGGTAGGAGTATAGCTTAGAGTAAATAGGTTCCTCGTTCTCTGTTCTTATAGTGCCAATGATGTTTGTATTGTACGCTAATGCTTGATTGGGGTCTGTAAAAACACCGGTTCGGTGTCTCAACATTATTTGGAATTTCGCTGTGATTGGTTGGGGAACTGCAATATCTTCCAGTTTTGTGAAGTTCACACTTGAACATTTGAGAAATTTGATTATCTGACTGTGTGTCGGTTATTAATATATATATATTTTTTTTTTTAAATCTTTTTGACCGTTTGTTTTAGAAGGTCTAGGTGTGGTATGAATCTTTTTAATACAAATGCAACGTTTTTTATATTACCCAACCTAGCGACATTTGACGGAATAAATGTCGTTAGGTTGGGTTACATAAAACGTTGCATTTGTGTTAAAAAGGTTCATACCACATTTTTAGTCAACTGTATTAAAATGTATTGAGGTTTTGTATGTAGGTTTTGATTACCGGTACAACTTCTTTTAATTGTTTTAGTGGTGTAATATAATTTTGCGAAGCCCCAGTGTCTATTAAGAGTTTAATATTTCGCCCTGCGATTGTTCTTTCTATGAACGAGGGCAGGGAGTTGCGCCTAAAAAATTCACCTGATCGTATTCTGTAAGGTCATCGTTAATGTCGTTTGCTTCCAGGCTTGCCTCTGTCTGGTATTCGAGGGTGTCCTGGTCAAGTGGGGCATCATCCGTCAGATGACTCATTCTTTGTTGTTTCGGTCCTGTAAACCTGGCAGTCCCACTGCTTGGTCTTTTGTCCGCTTGTCCCTGGCCACTGAAAGTATTATTTTGACCATTTTGTTGAGTTTGAATGGTTTGTCTAAAACGCGATCAATTGTCTATGTCCATAGGTTGTGGTTGTTCTTGTTTTTGAGGAGGTCCATTAGTAAGTCCCTGCCGCTTATTAAAGTGTGCATTTTTCCCATTTGGGTTCTGCTGTCGAGCTTCTACCATTGGCTTGTTGTCTTTGTTCATTTATCTAGCCCCACGTTGGGCGCCAATTAGGAAGTTAATGAGTAAGATTATTGCACTAACAACTGATTACTAACATAGTGCTCTGTTGCACTATTTAAAGACCGAAGAGCTTGAGTGCGGAAAGCTTTAATATCCCAAAATCGACTAATCTCTAAGAACAGAATTTCTTATAACATAAGCTAGCCCTGCTCCCTGAATCTGCTGACGCCTTGCCTCGTGCATGGTGTCATATATCAGCCGCGGTAGCCGCTGACGGTGCATCACAACACGCCGCTTATGCAAGTTAATTTCCACTTTGATTAAAAGCCGGAAAAAATATAACTTTAGGAACTACGTCCTCTTTATTTGAAGTCAATTTGCAACTGAATAAACTTAAATCAATTCTAGCCCTAGTAAGCTGTGGCTTAGCGGCAGCGGCGTTGGCAGCGGCGTCGCTGCTGATGTTGTTGGCCCGTTGGGCAATTCTTCTTGGAATTTTTGGCGGTTGCCGGACGGCGCGTGGTGAAATGACACAGACACCAATTCAGCATTTTGCTACACTTCTCATGAGGTGTTGCAGTGCTTCTTATTGATTTAAGCTTGTCCTCAAGCGCTCATCAGAAGAAGGATATGTTTTTGAATCTGAAGTTGTTGGTATCTGTATTTTGTATTTGGATTTGTGTTGATTCTTTTCTGGGGCTCTCTCGTTCTTTGTTCAGTTGCAGTATTATATTTTTATTTTTTCTCTTCAATACGTGTAATGCACAGGTAAGAAGGATGGCAACTGTGAACAGAGTTATAAGGCCGACTCTATTTGTTGTATAGTGTATCTGAAGTTTTTGCATGTTCCTCTTATCAAAATTATCATTTATTATTTCTATTTCTTTTTCGCCAAGTAGGAATGTGTTGATTAAATTTAATTTCGCCCATTGTATGGCGTATTTTATATTAATTAATTCTTCCTTTCTAAGCCTAACTTGATTCTGTAAACTGATCGCTATCTCGTCACTTAGGAGCGATTCTTTTTTTTTATGCTATTGTTTAAGGCATTTGAAATTTTGGTGAGTTTATTAATACGATCTTCTAACTGTCTGTTTATAATAAGCTGTTTATTGTCGGTTCTTATCAGCTTGTTTATATTGTCAGTGATCATTATCAGATGGTCATTGTCCGGGCTGCCGGCTACATATTTCCATGCTGTGCCTAGAATGTTGATTGCCTAGTCTTTCGTGAATGGTTCAGTGATATTGTGTTGAAGGTAAAAATAGCTTGCGCTATTTCATGACGTAAACTGTGGTATAGGGTGTTGGCTTTTAGTTCTTTTTCGGTATGAAATAAGAGGTTGTCTAATGCATATTTAATCTGTTCTAGTTCTATGATTTGAACGATTCGAGTCGTTGATATCTGTAATTTTCCTATTCCCTTTAAAATGGTGATTGTCTGTGCGTCTGTATAGTTTAATATTTCCAAGTGTCCTTCGGTTGCTTTAGCTGTCATTATTTCTAGTAATCTGTAATTTGTATATATTTTTTTTATTGCTTTTATGAACATCTTGTCTGTTGTTGTTAGTACGGTTGTGTTTCTGTTTTCTTTAACTATTTCCTTTTTATATCTGGGTGATAGTTTGGTACCTAATCTCGTGTTGATTCTGACGAATATTTCTTGACCTGGTGTGTAGGTGCGTATGTCGTTACGTTTTTTTATTATGATTCTGCAGTCGATTTTTTCTGTTTAAGTCTGTCAATATTCTCTTTCCTAGCCTTTTCGTACTGATCTGGGCTTGTGGTCACATTTTTGCCAAAGAATATGTCTAATGGTCTCTTGTTAGTTGTTGAGTGGTGTAGTTATAGTCGTATATTAATTTGCTAAGTAGTTCTTCAAATGTTCTGTGTTCTTGTTTTCTTTTATTGCATCTCATAATATCTGATAGAATTGAATGGAATCTTTCTACCTGACCATTTATTGCGCTTTTGTAGGGTGGTGTCTTGAAAACCTCGATACTCAATTGGTCCTGCATCATAAATGTAATTGAGGCCGAGTTGAGGGATTTTTCATTGTCTATCACGACAGCTTTCGGTACGCCAAAATAAAAAAGGATTTCATGAAGTGGTTTTTTTATATCTTCTATTGCCCTAGATTTGATTATTCTTCCTTGAGCTAATTTCGATAATTTATCTACTGCTGTTAGTACTAAGTTCTTTTCTGTCGTGTATATGTCGATATGGATAGTATGTCCTGGGTGTTCGGGGATTGGTGTTTCTTTTAGTTTTGGGTTAGTTGGATGACTGTCGTACTTTTCTTCTTCACAAACCTGACACTGTTGGACTAATTCTGTTATTCGTTGCTTCATTTTTGGGAAATAGAAACTTTCGGACAGTTACTTTTTGTTCTGTAGTGCGTCAGGTGCGCTCGGTTGTGTGTAATCAATATTTTCTCATCTTGCTCTGTTTCATTTGTTAAATCTTTCACTTGAGACTGTGTGAATCTAATTTTGAAGTTTCTAAAATGTTGGTGATATATCTGTTGAATTTGGTTCATTATTTCCTCTGAAGGTATTATCCCTTTAATTACTGATGGGTTCAGGCGAGCTTTCAATATCTGTATAAGATCTTGTTCTGTGAATTGTGGTCGGGCTATGGTAACTCTGTGAAAAGTTGGGAATGGGATTTGGAATTTGTAATCTGTCCCGTTAGCTTTGCTGAGAAATATCTGGTTTTTAAATACGTTTATTGGGGCTTCTATGCTTGGTATTAAGTTGTGGCTTGAACTGTCTGCACTATGCTGGGTGGAGGCTACTGACCCGATGTTATTGATTACTGGGATTCGTGATAGCGCATCGGCTACAATATTATCCTTACCTGGCTTATAAAAAAGTTCATAATAGAACTCTTCCAGGTATGCTTTCCACCTTTTAATTCTTGCATTGCCGTTCCAACTGCTGAGAGAGTAGGTTAAGAGTTGATGGTCGGTGTATATTTTTACTTTTGCTTTACCGTAAAGGTAATTTTTGAGAGCTTTTAGAGCCCAATTTATTGGTGGCGTAATTCTGTTCTGCTTTAGAGAGTGTTCTAGAGAGAAAACAAATAGGTCGCTTGTTCTGGGATAGAACAGCCCAATAGCAAAGTTAGATGCATCTGTGGTGAGATGAAATTCTTTGCTGAAGTCTCGGTAATGGAGTATTACCTCATTTGAAACCAAGGCGTTTTTGATTTGTTTAAAAGCTTCGATTGCTTCTTCATTGAGGTTAAATAGTTTCTTTGCTGATTGGTTTTTGGACACACGTCCATCTTCCCCTCTTAAAAGATAGGTAAGGGGCTTTGCCAACTTAGCGAAATCTTTTATAAATCTTCTATAGTAGCTGGCAAGTCCAATGAAAGATCTTAGATCTTTGAGTGTTTTCAGGTGTGGGTACTTTGCAATTATCTCGATCTTATTCGGGTTGGTTTCTATGCCTTTGTCTGAGATGACAGATCCTAGGAATTCTACTCTACTTTTGAACATCTCGCATTTGTCCAACTGACACTTCATGTTGGCTTCTTGTAGAGTTGTAATTATTGCGTCGAGATAGTGATATTGTCAATGTAAATGAAGCATATTTTTCCAATATGCTCACGAAGAATATCGTCAAGAGCTCTCTGAAAAATTGAGGGCGCGATCTTGAGTCCGAAGGGGAGTCGTGTAAACACATATTTTTCGTTGTTAACGGAGAAGGCTGTCTTCTCTATGTCTGATTCTTTGAGAGGAATTTGGTGAAATCCACTTTTCAGATCTAAGACAGAGAATACTTTATTGTTACCTAGCTATGCTAATACCTCGATAATTTCGGGTGTATGGTATTTGTCTGCAGCAGTTTCCTTATTTAGTTTTCTGCAGTCTTTGACCATGCAATATTTCTTTTGCCCAGAGGCATCTAATTTTTTGGGGACAATCCACACAGGTGAATTGTATGGGGATCGGAAGGGTCGGATTATTCCGTCCTCCAAGAGTTCTTTAATTTGTTTATGTACCTCGTCTTTCAATGACATTTGAAATTGGTAAAATTTTGAATATATCGGGGAATCAGTTTTGGTTCGGAATCCTGCTCTTACGTTCGTTGCATAGGTTAGTTTTTCGTCAGGATTGGCGAAGAGACTTGGGTGCGTTTTGACTAATCGATTTAGACTGTTTTTTTGTTCATTTGTCATATGATCTGTTCGTGGTATTACTGTATTAACTGCCTCTATTTTCTTTTGTTTAATGGGTATGCAAAAGTTGTTTTTTATTATTAATAGGTTTTTGCTGCTTTGGATTACGGCATCTAATTCTTGCAGACTATCGTTGCCTAATATGGCATCAAATGTTTTTAGTGTGGGTAAGAGAAAGAATTTTACTTTTATATCATTTCTATTAAAAAGGTTAGCGAATTTGTGGTGTGTGATTTTGATGCTTCCGCCGACTGTGACGGCTTCTAAGGGGTTTTCTTTTGGAATAGGTTCGGACACGAATTTGGGTTGGACATAATTTCTATTTGATCCTGTATCTATCAATATTTTGAGTAACTTTCCGCTCATCTTACATTCTATGTATGGTAGAGAGGAGCTCTTTATCCTAAAATATTAATGTCTGAATGTTCGTACTGGTTCCGTCAATCGTCTGATTTTTCTATTTGTTGGGTGTACTCGTTTAACGGTTGCTCATATTCAGTTTGCTGCTCATAATTTAGCATTGCCTGTGTGTATTCTTCTTCTTCTCGGTCTGTTCTTCTCCTGTTTGTTTGTTAAAATTTCTGTGTTTTTTGTCAGTGACGTTCGTTGGTGGTGGAGGTTTTTTCCCTATTTCGAAATTGGGTCTATTAATGTAGTTAACCATCCTCGTGCGGCTGCTTGGCTTTACGTCCATTGGCGTGGCCTGGACGAGGTTGGGGTTTTGGTGCAGAAGGTCTATTGGGTACGTATACTTGTTGTGGTTGTATCTGATAAGTTCGTTGGTTAGGGTATTGTGGAGTCGGTCCAGTATTGTTGTACGTTGGTTGTCCATAGTTTGTAGTGGTTGGCCAAGGTGTATGAACTGGGAGTTGAGGCATGAAATTAATAGGCGGTGACCTAAAAGTTTGGGCGTAAGAAGACTGAGCTGTTCAGGGTGGCAGTGTAGGTGGTGGTCCATTTCTCTTTGGGTTTCTGGCATGTGTCTGTTGATTCCTATTCAAAGCCACGTTAGTGCTTTGATTCTCTAATTTTAAACAATAGTGAAGAGCTGAAGGAAGATCTGCGGGATACTTTATTCCAAGAATCCGTGATAAATCTCCTTTCAATCCTCTTATAAAGGTATCTAATGCTTTATCTCGGTATATCTTCGTCATAAGGGTTTCGGATTCCCTATTTAAATCCATGCAACCTTTTTTATTTAATATCAGAGACAAGTGGTTGTAAACGACCTGGTAGAATTCTACAGTCTGGTTGTTACCTTGCACTAACATTGTCATCCGATATTCTAATGTTCCCAGATCTCTTTTGTCTGCGTAGTGCAGCGTTAGACATTTGGAGATGGCACTCCAATTTAGGGGAACATTGTACGACTCAAGGGCCGTATCAGCATTGCCAGTGATCTTGTTTCTAACTGTTTGCAATATGCCGAAGTATTTCGGAGAACCTGCTTCAGCTGCATAGACTAAGACTATACGATCTACACTCTTTTTCCATGAGCTAAATTCCGATGGATTATCGGAAAATTCTCTGATGCTTTTGACTATGTGATACTCTGTCTAAGAACAGAATTTCTTATAACATAAGCTAGCCCTGCTCCCTGAATCTGCTGACGCCTTGCCTCGTGCATGGTGTCATATATCAGCCGCGGTAGCCGCTGACGGTGCATCACAACACGCCGCTTATGCAAGTTAATTTCCACTTTGATTAAAAGCCGGAAAAAATATAACTTTAGGAACTACGTCCTCTTTATTTGAAGTCAATTTGCAACTGATTAAACTTAAATCAATTCTAGCCCTAGTAAGCTGTGGCTTAGCGGCAGCGGCGTTGGCAGCGGCGTCGCTGCTGATGTTGTTGGCCCGTTGGGCAATTCTTCTTGGAATTTTCGGCGGTTGCCGGACGGCGCGTGGTGAAATGACACAGACACCAATTCAGCATTTTGCTACACTTCTCATGAGGTGTTGCAGTGCTTCTTATTGATTTAAGCTTGTCCTCAAGCGCTCATCAGAAGAAGGATATGTTTTTGAATCTGAAGTTGTTGGTATCTGTATTTTGTATTTGGATTTGTGTTGATTCTTTTCTGGGGCTCTCTCGTTCTTTGTTCAGTTGCAGTATTATATTTTTATTTTTTCTCTTCAATACGTGTAATGCACAGGTAAGAAGGATGGCAACTGTGAACAGAGTTATAAGGCCGACTCTATTTGTTGTATAGTGTATCTGAAGTTTTTGCATGTTCCTCTTATCAAAATTATCATTTATTATTTCTATTTCTTTTTCGCCAAGTAGGAATGTGTTGATTAAATTTAATTTCGCCCATTGTATGGCGTATTTTATATTAATTAATTCTTCCTTTCTAAGCCTAACTTGATTCTGTAAACTGATCGCTATCTCGTCACTTAGGAGCGATTCTTTTTTTTTATGCTATTGTTTAAGGCATTTGAAATTTTGGTGAGTTTATTAATACGATCTTCTAACTGTCTGTTTATAATAAGCTGTTTATTGTCGGTTCTTATCAGCTTGTTTATATTGTCAGTGATCATTATCAGATGGTCATTGTCCGGGCTGCCGGCTACATATTTCCATGCTGTGCCTAGAATGTTGATTGCCTAGTCTTTCGTGAATGGTTCAGTGATATTGTGTTGAAGGTAAAAATAGCTTGCGCTATTTCATGACGTAAACTGTGGTATAGGGTGTTGGCTTTTAGTTCTTTTTCGGTATGAAATAAGAGGTTGTCTAATGCATATTTAATCTGTTCTAGTTCTATGATTTGAACGATTCGAGTCGTTGATATCTGTAATTTTCCTATTCCCTTTAAAATGGTGATTGTCTGTGCGTCTGTATAGTTTAATATTTCCAAGTGTCCTTCGGTTGCTTTAGCTGTCATTATTTATAGTAATCTGTAATTTGTATATATTTTTTTTATTGCTTTTATGAACATCTTGTCTGTTGTTGTTAGTACGGTTGTGTTTCTGTTTTCTTTAACTATTTCCTTTTTATATCTGGGTGATAGTTTGGTACCTAATCTCGTGTTGATTCTGACGAATATTTCTTGACCTGGTGTGTAGGTGCGTATGTCGTTACGTTTTTTTATTATGATTCTGCAGTCGATTTTTTCTGTTTAAGTCTGTCAATATTCTCTTTCCTAGCCTTTTCGTACTGATCTGGGCTTGTGGTCACATTTTTGCCAAAGAATATGTCTAATGGTCTCTTGTTAGTTGTTGAGTGGTGTAGTTATGGTCGTATATTAATTTGCTAAGTAGTTCTTCAAATGTTCTGTGTTCTTGTTTTCTTTTATTGCATCTCATAATATCTGATAGAATTGAATGGAATCTTTCTACCTGACCATTTATTGCGCTTTTGTAGGGTGGTGTCTTGAAAACCTCGATACTCAATTGGTCCTGCATCATAAATGTAATTGAGGCCGAGTTGAGGGATTTTTCATTGTCTATCACGACAGCTTTCGGTACGCCAAAATAAAAAAGGATTTCATGAAGTGGTTTTTTTATATCTTCTATTGCCCTAGATTTGATTATTCTTCCTTGAGCTAATTTCGATAATTTATCTACTGCTGTTAGTACTAAGTTCTTTTCTGTCGTGTATATGTCGATATGGATAGTATGTCCTGGGTGTTCGGGGAATGGTGTTTCTTTTAGTTTTGGGTTAGTTGGATGACTCTCGTACTTTTCTTCTTCACAAACCTGACACTGTTGGACTAATTCTGTTATTCGTTGCTTCATTTTTGGGAAATAGAAACTTTCGGACAGTTACTTTTTGTTCTGTAGTGCGTCAGGTGCGCTCGGTTGTGTGTAATCAATATTTTCTCATCTTGCTCTGTTTCATTTGTTAAATCTTTCACTTGAGATTGTGTGAATCTAATTTTGAAGTTTCTAAAATGTTGGTATATATCTGTTGAATTTGGTTCATTATTTCCTCTGAAGTTATTATCCCTTTAATTACTGATGGGTTCAGGCGAGCTTTCAATATCTGTATAAGATCTTGTTCTGTGAATTGTGGTCGGGTTATGGTAACTCTGTGAAAAGTTGGGAATGGGATTTGGAATTTGTAATCTGTCCTGTTGCTTTTCTGAGAAATATCTGGTTTTTAAATACGTTTATTGGGGCTTCTATGCTTGGTATTAAGTTGTGGCTTGAACTGTCTGCACTATGCTGGGTGGAGGCTACTGACCCGATGTTATTGATTACTGGGATTCGTGATAGCGCATCGGCTACAATATTATCCTTACCTGGCTTATAAAAAAGTTCATAATATAACTCTTCCAGGTATGCTTTCCACCTTTTAATTCTTGCATTGCCGTTCCAACTGCTGAGAGAGTAGGTTAAGAGTTGATGGTCGGTGTATATTTGTACTTTTGCTTTACCGTAAAGGTAATTTTTGAGAGCTTTTAGAGCCCAATTTATTGGTGGCGTAATTCTCTTCTGCTTTAGAGAGTGTTCTAGAGAGAAAACAAATAGGTCGCTTGTTCTGGGATAGAACAGCGCCAATAGCAAAGTTAGATGCATCTGTGGTGAGATGAAATTCTTTGCTGAAGTCTGGGTAATGGAGTATTACCTCATTTGAAACCAAGGCGTTTTTGATTTGTTTAAAAGCTTCGATTGCTTCTTCATTGAGGTTAAATAGTTTCTTTGCTGATTGGTTTTTGGACACACGTCCATCTTCCCCTCTTAAAAGATAGGTAAGGGGCTTTGCCAACTTAGCGAAATCTTTTATAAATCTTCTATAGTAGCTGGCAAGTCCAATGAAAGATCTTAGATCTTTGAGTGTTTTCAGGTGTGGGTACTTTGCAATTATCTCGATCTTATTCGGGTTGGTTTCTATGCCTTTGTCTGAGATGACAGATCCTAGGAATTCTACTCTACTTTTGAACATCTCGCATTTGTCCAACTGACACTTCATGTTGGCTTCTTGTAGAGTTGTAATTATTGCGTCGAGATAGTGATATTGTCAATGTAAATGAAGCATATTTTTCCAATATGCTCACGAAGAATATCGTCAAGAGCTCTCTGAAAAATTGAGGGCGCGATCTTGAGTCCGAAGGGGAGTCGTGTAAACACATATTTTTCGTTGTTAACGGAGAAGGCTGTCTTCTCTATGTCTGATTCTTTGAGAGGAATTTGGTGAAATCCACTTTTCAGATCTAAGACAGAGAATACTTTATTGTTACCTAGCTATGCTAATACCTCGATAATTTCGGGTGTATGGTATTTGTCTGGAGCAGTTTCCTTATTTAGTTTTCTGCAGTCTTTGACCATGCAATATTTCTTTTGCCCAGAGGCATCTAATTTTTTGGGGACAATCCACACAGGTGAATTGTATGGGGATCGGAAGGGTCGGATTATTCCGTCCTCCAAGAGTTCTTTAATTTGTTTATGTACCTCGTCTTTCAATGACATTGGAAATTGGTAAAATTTTGAATATATCGGGGAATCAGTTTTGGTTCGGATTCCTGCTCTTACGTTCGTTGCATAGGTTAGTTTTTCGTCAGGATTGGCGAAGAGACTTGGGTGCGTTTTGACGATTTAGACTGTTTTTTTGTTCATTTGTCATATGCCTCTCAACTGCCTCTATTTTCTTTTGTTTAATGGGTATACAAAAGTTGTTTTTTATTATTAATAGGTTTTTGCTGCTTTGGATTACGGCATCTAATTCTTGCAGACTATCGTTGCCTAATATGGCATCAAATGTTTTTAGTGTGGGTAAGAGAAAGAATTTTACTTTTATATCATTTCTATTAAAAAGGTTAGCGAATTTGTGGTGTGTGATTTTGATGCTTCCGCCGACTGTGACGGCTTCTAAGGGGTTTTCTTTTGGAATAGGTTCGGACACGAATTTGGGTTGGACATAATTTCTATTTGATCCTGTATCTATCAATATTTTGAGTAACTTTCCGCTCATCTTACATTCTATGTATGGTAGAGAGGAGCTCTTTATCCTAAAATATTAATGTCTGAATGTTCGTACTGGTTCCGTCAATCGTCTGATTTTTCTATTTGTTGGGTGTACTCGTTTAACGGTTGCTCATATTCAGTTTGCTGCTCATAATTTAGCATTGCCTGTGTGTATTCTTCTTCTTCTCGGTCTGTTCTTCTCCTGTTTGTTTGTTAAAATTTCTGTGTTTTTTTGTCAGTGACGTTCGTTGGTGGTGGAGGTTTTTTCCCTATTTCGAAATTGGGTCTATTAATGTAGTTAACCATCCTCGTGCGGCTGCTTGGCTTTACGTCCATTGGCGTGGCCTGGACGAGGTTGGGGTTTTGGTGCAGAAGGTCTATTGGGTACGTATACTTGTTGTGGTTGTATCTGATAAGTTCGTTGGTTAGGGTATTGTGGAGTCGGTCCAGTATTGTTGTACGTTGGTTGTCCATAGTTTGTAGTGGTTGGCCAAGGTGTATGAACTGGGAGTTGAGGCATGAAATTAATAGGCGGTGACCTAAAAGTTTGGGCGTAAGAAGACTGAGCTGTTCAGGGTGGCAGTGTAGGTGGTGGTCCATTTCTCTTTGGGTTTCTGGCATGTGTCTGTTGATTCCTATTCAAAGCCACGTTAGTGCTTTGATTCTCTAATTTTAAACAATAGTGAAGAGCTGAAGGAAGATCTGCGGGATACTTTATTTCAAGAATCCGTGATAAATCTCCTTTCAATCCTCTTATAAAGGTATCTAATGCTTTATCTCGGTATATCTTCGTCATAAGGGTTTCGGATTCCCTATTTAAATCCATGCAACCTTTTTTATTTAATATCAGAGACAAGTGGTTGTAAACGACCTGGTAGAATTCTACAGTCTGGTTGTTACCTTGCACTAACATTGTCATCCGATATTCTAATGTTCCCAGATCTCTTTTGTCTGCGTAGTGCAGCGTTAGACATTTGGAGATGGCACTCCAATTTAGGGGAACATTCAAGGGCCGTATCAGCATTGCCAGGGATCTTGTTTCTCACTGTATGCAATATGCCGAAGTATTTCGGAGAACCTGCTTCAGCTGCATAGACTAAGACTATACGATCTACACTCTTTTTCCATGAGCTAAATTCCTATGGATTATCGGAAAATTCTCTGAGGCTTTTGACTATGTGATGCTCTGTCCAAGTCGTTCAAATTATGGTTGTGAGTTATCCTTTGGCCGTCTACATCACTAAACTCCATAGAGGGGTTAACTAATTGCTTTACTAGCGTTGGCAATTGTTGTGCCGAAATCTGGCTAACCGTAGCTGCTATTATCTGTTCTGCGTTATTCGCCATGTAGATGTTCGTTTTGTCTGTCGAGATGTCGTTGTTGCTGTCTGTTCAAGTTATGTTCGCCTACCTGTGGTTGATCTGGTAGTATTGGGGGCCTTACCAAATTGTTCTCGTTTTTTCCTTCTACTTGGGAGGTATAAAGGTATCGCAAAGCTGGAATTTGGTTATACTATGTTTTTAGTTTTGGTATTTGTTTATCGTTTTACACTTGTTTATCTTTCTTGTTTGTGCTTAGTTTCTAACTTACATAACTATTATTGATGTGGCAACTTCCCCTGCTGGTCCGGATTTCATCCTTTTTAAAACTGTTGGGCATCTACTGGGGATCCTGCGACCAGTCTTCGTGGGAGTATCCTGCGGACGGACCTTACAGGATGTGTTATCCACCGATGGGCAAATAAACAGTTAAGTTTCAATTGCCTTTCACGAGTTCGACCAGTCGTAAAATTTAATTGACGAGAGTTGCACTGGTTTTGTTCTTCTTCGCGTTAACCGACTATAGCGCACGTAGAAGCATTTTGTTCTTTTGTAGTGCGTGTCGGTCCCTGCTCGGGCGCCAGTTAATTTTCACTTTGATTAAAAGCCGACAAAAATATAACTTTAGGAACTAAGTCCTCTTTATTTGAAGTCAATTTGCAACTATATAAACTTAAATCAATTCTAGTTATAGTACGCTGTGGCTTAGCGGCAGCGGCGTTGGCAGCGGCGTCGCTGCTGATGTTGGCACGTTGGGCAATTCTTCTTGGCATTTTCGGCGGAGGAAATGACACAGATATCAATTCAGCATTTTGCTGCACTTCTTATGAGGTGTTGCAGTGCTTCTTATTGGGACTGTGTGAATTTATTTGTTGTTAATTTATGTATTTGACAGAGAATGCGAATAATTAAAAATAATAATTTTAGCTGCATTTTATACCGCACTACTAGTTGATCACGTTGTGACAAAACTTAACTCAAGTTACGACAAGTGCAAAATCAATCAGCAATCAGCTGCATAAAAATTCTAACAATTCGAAATAGTGTAGCAGTCAGCCTCTGTAAGCAGTTAACCTCTGTGTGCTATGACAACCAAACAAAAATAATTACCAAAAATATGCAATAGATGACGCTAGCAATGTTGCACTGGCATCATTGATGTTGTCCACATATCTTTAGATGAGGTCACCAGCAATCTGCCGGTATATATTTTATGCGTCTAGCTTTAAATGTGAGGGAGATATATAGATTTAATCGAATTGCCACGCCACCAGTGGGCGCATCCCGAAACCCGTAACACTTTATCTGACGAGGGTATACACGAGTAAATATCCAAAATCTCTCTAGCTTCACTAGCGGCAAAAAAAATTGCGTCCATACGGACAGACAAACGGACAGCATGACGGATATTGCACAAACCCAATATACTAGTTTCACTTCGTGAACGAGTATAATTAAATTATTACCTGGAGTTTTCCCTAAACAAAGAACGGACGGACAGATGGATATGGCTTAATCGACTCGGCTATCGCTCCTGGTTAGGAATACATATAAAATTATGTGGGCGGAGATGCCTCCTTCTGCCTGTTACATACATTTGCACAAAACCATTACCAAACCTTTTTACGCATTTTCAATGGGTTCAGGGTATAAATATACTGAATCACAACAGCTTTGGAATAAAAATGCTGAAAATTAAATTTACTTATCAGCCTTACATTTCAAAATTTTGTTCATTATATTTCGTTTTTTGTTGGAAAAAACAAATGAAAAAAACTTAAAAAAAAAAGAAAATAAATAAATAAAATATAAAAAAAATAAATAACATAAAAAAAAACGTAGGTCATGACGTCTATTTTACCAATTCCAGCCCCTCAAGCTCAAGGTGTTGCGGATTATGTACCAGTATGGGAGAAAATAGATTGGAGCCCGGAAGTGGAGCAGGGCATTTACAAGGACTGGGGAAAATACTACTCTGGACGCCACAGAGAAAATATTGCAATGCACTATTTTGACAAGGCACTCAACCTATCTCCAGATGATTTCGTAACCCTCTACCATCGTAGTCAAAGCAAGCGTAAGACTGCGAAAATGGAGGGGGCTTTACAAGATAGCAAGGAAGCCCAAAGTAAGTGTATATTTGCATCTTTTCTTAAACACATTACTAAATACATTTCGTAAAAGTTCATATCGGAAGGAGCTTTGCGAGCTTAAGTAGTATCTTTCCCTGTTGTCATAAAATCGATTTAAGAAACAAAAGGAGGCATCTCCGAACCAATAAAGTATATATCTATATTATTGATCAGGACGACGAGCTGAGGTGATATAGCGATTTATTATCCTAAACCATACCTAGAACAAGTCTATAATTTTTGTTCGATATATTACTCGACTTTAATAATATCGATAAATATCATATCGTTTTTAAGACTGGTTTTCTTATCATATCTCTAAAACTTTTAGAGATAGAGCCTCCAAATTTGGTTTAGTATGCTCTCTCCCTGAACTCACCGCCGAAATAAATATTTCTACTCAGAGATCCTAAGAACCATTGAAAATAATAAATAATGGAAATAATTAAATTTGAATAAATTTTAATTATTTAAATTTTGAACAAAATATGTGCCAATAAGTTTTTACTTCTTGATTATGGTTTCCCAACCAAAGTTGATTCCCGAGCTGCTCGTTTCCATTGATTGCATCACTTTTCCAAATTCATTAATAGCTCTGTTGTTTTCATCTTACTTGGTCAGCTCAGATAACTTCTCAACTAACATAGAAAAAGTACCCTTCTCTACACGAAAGCTTTCTTTAAAGAAAGTGTTAGATTTTTGAGTTAAATAAATAGTCTTGATAAGGACATTTTTAATGCAAACGCTTCTTGAAGTATGTTCTGAAAATACAGCACTGGTAACATTGCATTCGTTCATTGCGTAAGTTACAATATCGTGGTATGTAGTGGTATATAGAATAAGTTCTTGGCTGGTGTGGTCTATGCAACATTGTCATTAACTCTTCCCTCTTTGGTTTCTGATTGTCCCCAAGCGCTTGTTAGAAATACTGTACGTTATTAAATTGCAGATGTGGAGCGTTTGTTGTGATCGTACTTGTTTTTTTATCGTTCTGAATCATGCTCATTCAAAAGTATAGAATTTATTATGTTAAACCTTGCCCATTAAATATCTTATGTTAATGACCTCTACTTTTTTTTCGCGGGAACCGACCGAGGGACGCAGTCGTTTAAAGTATATCATGAGTCGCGAAATACACAAGACGATACAAACTACCTATAATCTACACGCTAAATAGTGTAGGAGTGAGGATTTAATACTAGGGAGGGAAAACTTCGAACAGATCGCTCTGTAATGTTTATGATAATCGTCGCAGAGGCCGCGGAAGGATGCATGCAGTCAGGCTCTGTAAGCAGTCAGCCTCTGTATGCAGTGACAACCAAACAAAAATAATTACCGAAACTATGAAATAGATGGCGCCGGCAATGTTGCACTGGCATCCTTGGTGTTGTGCACATATCGAGTTTTGGACACTGTGGGCGCGAAAGTGGGCGTAGCTTAAAAAGTTGCGAACTATAGAGGAGATCAGCAATCTATCGGTATACATTTTATGCAATTAGCTTTAAAAGTGAGGGAGATATATAGATTTAGTCGAATTGCCACGCCCCCGTGGGCACAGCCCGAAACCCGTAACACTTTATCAGACGAGGGTATACACGAGTAAAAAATTTCAAGTCTCTAGCTTCAATACCGGCGAAAACAACTGCGTTCATACAGACAGACGGACGGATAGCATGACGGATATTGCTCAAACCCAATATACTAGTTTCACTTCGTGAACGAGTATAAAAATTACCGAAAATATGCAATAGATGCCCCTAGCAATGTTACACTGGCATCATTGCTACGCATATATCGAGTTTTGGACATTGTGGGCGCGGTAGTGGGAGTAGCTAACAAAGTTTGGATGCGATCTTTAGTATCAGCAATCTACCGGTATACATTTTATGTATCTAGCTTTAGAAGTGAGGGAGATATATAGATTTAATTGAATTGCCACGCCCCCAGGGCGCATCCCGAAACCCGTAACACTCTATCTGACGAGGGTATACACGAGTATATATCCAAAATTTCAAGTCCCTAGCTTCAACAGCGTCAAAAAAAACTGCGTTCATACGGACAGACGGACAGATGGACACACGGACGGACAGCATGACGGACATTGCACAAGTTCAATATGCTAGTTTCACTTCGTGAACGAGTGTAACTAGTTTCACTTTGTGAACGAGTATAAAAACACATGTTTTATATATACAGTTTGTCAAACAATTGTTTGCAAAATTAAAAAACACAGCTTAAAATAGTGTAAGTTAGGTTTCTTGATTTTGTTCGCAGTTAAAATTAAATTTAAACTATTATTTTTTTGCGCTGGTATAAACAATACTTGTTGTTTGTTGTTGTTTGTTAATAATATAATATAAAAAAAAGTAAGGAAAAGTATATTTTTTCATACAAAATATGGCATTAAAGTTGAAATTATGTGTGTTTTTTCATTTTGCAAACAATTGTTTGACAAACTGTATATTAAAACACTTTATTTAACTTTAACTTATTTTATTTTACTAAGGTTGGAATTGGAATTAACCTACATCTTTAGCTTAAGTTTAAAGCCTAAATGCTTAAAATTTTCGGCGATCATTTATTTTTGTAGCTTGGCTTTCGTATAAAATATTTAATGTTTAGTCTGTGATTTTGGTTAGAACAGAAAATGTTGTGTACATGCTAAATATGTCACAATAAATTATCTATCTAACGAAGTGCGTGGTCTGCGGCAGCGACATCGGTAGAAGCCAAACTTATGAAGGAATATAGGATGAGTCGATCCAAGTTCATTGCTATGTTAACAAAACGCTGTGGCAAACACTCGGTTTTTTTAGGGCCCCATAAACATCAAGACTGCCCTTTAAAGAGTTCCGGAAATTGGCTGAGCGATCCATTATCCACTACGTGCCTGGTCACGTTATTGGTGATAATGATCGTTTTGTCGACCACAGTGAGTCCAGATGTTCCAGGGGGTCAGGCTCAGTAGTACATTGTGCGACGGGTTCAGAGACTTGTTGTTGGGCACAGGGTGGCTTCAGCCTCCCACCGATATGTCGCATTCACCCATGCCGGAAGTTTACGCATCGCACTCGCCAACCGTCTTACCGTCTTCAAAATCTAGTATTATATTATCGTGCTAGTTGGGGTTTCGGAAATTTAATAAGAAAGTAAAATTTTCGATTGTTTTGGAATGTCTTAATACTAGCTACCTCTAATATATCTGTTACGATAACTTTGATGAGATGTTCATTTGCTATTTATTTAACTTGAATGTCATCCAGAATAGCAGAGCTGATTACATTTAAGTTTGAAGTGATAATTTCCGTTATTATTATTAAATGTTTTTGTTACAATCTTTTCATACAAATGTTCGGTGTCCATATTGTCTATTTTATGCAAAGTTTTTATAGACTTTGGAATTTATTTAAGCTGGCCTAACTGCTAATTTCGATCGTCAAAACCAACCTGCAATGCAATGCCCAATATATTTATACTATGATGAACCTTCAGAGTGGGAAGTAATGTATGAGGTCCTTTATAAATAAATCTAAAGTCTTCCTTATCTCTTGAGCGAATTTTTATTATGTTGTCACATTAGTTGTATCGTTCAGTCGTTCAGTTTCATTATACCAGCAGTAAAAGTGATAGTTGTTTAAGGTAATGTTGGTAGCAGTTTTTGTAATCTGAAGAAAATATAAAATATACCTTATTAAATCTAAAACACATTTAATAATTCTTTACTTAAGCTTCTTAAAAACTGATAAATCCAGGTTGCTTTCATTGTCTCTTCTAAGTAAATGTTGTTAACTTGTTCCCCAGTCGTTGGCATAACATTATGCAAACCTGATCTACTTTATAAACTAAATATTTCAACACATTATTGTTGCATTAATGCTGATACAATCAATTAAATCGTCATTTCAGCTTCTCTGATGAAGGGCTTATATTGCCAACAATAAACAATTAGTGTTTATGCCCCTTAACGGCATTAAAGCCCTCGTGGTCTTTTCAATGAAAAATAAAAACGAGTGGCAAGAAAACCTTAAAGCTAACGAGTACGAATAAAGCGCAAAAGTTAATAAATTCGAGTGTTGAATTGTTTCTTCAACATGACACTTGTCTATGCCGCGAGTTGAATTGTTTATCAGTTATGCTGAGTCTTATTCTGAGTCGGCATTGCCGGCTATGACTTCGGCAGCTTATACTTCTGGGTTTGGCTTTAGCTTTAGTTTTCAAATCTAACAATATTCAGTTTTATATGAACACTCGATATTGTTATTATGCGACAAATTATTACTGAGCCCAAGGCCAGTAATAATATAGCGAAGTCAAGCTTTCCACCCTAATCGTCCTAAGAAGACGTTTACATGCAATCATAACCCAATCTGGGCAGCAACCTGCCCAGAAGACTTATTTGGATTCAACTATAGCTTGATCTGTCCCGCAACCTGCCCAGAAAACTTATTTGGATTCAACTATAACTCGATCTGACCAGCAGCCTGCCCAGAAGACATAATTTATTCGAGGGGCAAGGACATACCTGCAAATATTACCTAATAACTTTAGCTGTACGAAATAAAATAGTCGACGAAGTTGATGTGATATTGGAGTCGAACAATACTCCCATGAAAGGAGGGCAATATCTCAACGTCGCATTATGTTGACAAGAGAGATCCTCGAATACCAAATGCTTTCTTTATCACTAGGACGAATCAGCATACATGAGTTTTATCAGCCAGTCTATCATCAGCTGTCCTTGATACTCAACCAGATCAGTTCTCAGGAAGAATCTCCAAAAACTGTGCGAGCCCAGACTAAAATTATCGGGATAAAGCCTTTGTACGCGGGCTTAAAGGCGATTTACCCCGTTTAGTAGCCATCAAAGAACCAAATGACTTAAGCCATGCACTTTTTTTATGCGGATTGGTAGAGAACAAGAGCATAGAAATGTTTAGACAACAAGTTCCGCCGTTACCACAAGAAATCAAGGACCCAGACCAGTACCGAAAATGGCTGGGCAAGCAAGAAACTTAGTCCATCGGTTGTATTATCCACCGCAAGTCCGAGCGAACGTGGGTTATAACCCAAAAGGCACACAGTCTGTTCAAATGTACCAACAACAGGTACCTCATCCCTTGCAGCAACAATATGCTGTACCACAACAGTCCGCACCGTATAGACAAAATTTCCCAGCGCCCACAGGCTCAGAACCCTGAACCTAGACCGACACCCATAGACATTGATCAGTCCATTAGGTCGAAACACATAAACTACATGAACAAACCACAGAGCAATGACTTGACTGGAAAACTACCACCGGCCGCGACATACACAGGGCCCCCTCAGAAATTCCAAAGACAATTCCACATCGCCACCGGCGGCATGGAGTTGACGACGGATGGGACCGAAACGGAAGCACCTTATTCTACTGGTGTCGAAGAACATGGTTACTTCGAAGCCTTAGAACAAGAAGGAGCTACGGAATTGATCAATCAGTTCCAAGATGACAACGATCAAGAATACGTGCCCGTATCAATTGATGCCTCAGATGTCTATTTTTTAGACTAAATAGTTCCTCGTTGCCATATTTTAAATGCATAGCGGGGAACGGTACGACACTTAGATTTTTAATTGACACAGGATCCAACCAAAATTACATTCAGTCCGGATTAGTCCAAAGCCCCAAACTTAACGAACAACTTTTTTTCGCAAACTCTGTCGGTGGGTAAACCAAAGTTACCCATCATACTCACCTTCACATTTTCGGTTTAAAGGACGTACCAATTAAATTTTCCCTGTTACCCATATTAAAAACCTTTCACGGCATTCTAAGTAACGATACTCTGAAACAGTTGAAAGCTATCATAGAAGCTGAAAACGACGTCTTGATCATAAATTAAAATTACCGCATTAACAAAAAACAACTAGAAACGCAAGCGGTTAATAACATACAAATAAGAACAGAACATGTCCGAAACACTGAAAAGATGTATCAATCAAATGACTGAAACACATGCGGAAGTATTCGCTGACTCTCACATGAAGCTTACTTAAACCACTAAGGTAGAAGGAGAAATTAGAACATCATCGGATACCCCGGTGTACTGTAAACATTATCCATACCCTGCATCCCTGAAAGCGGAAATAGAGAAAGAGGTACAAAAATTACCGAGAGACGGTCACCAATGTCGAAAATGAGAAAGCCATCGAGGCTTTCTCCGTGCCCAAAACGCTAAAAGATCTACGATATTTTCTGGGTTTGTCGAATTATTATCGTAGATTCATACGAAACTACGCCAAAATATCAAAAGCCCTTACTACCCTCCTTAGGGAGAAAACGGCAGATTGTCAAAAAACGTGTCGGGTAGAATAAAAATTACAATAGATAATGAGGCGTTGGACTCATTCAATAAAATAAACGAGCGCTAGCCTCGCAAGACGTGATCTTGCCATACCCTAATTTTAACAACGAATTAATTTCCCGCACCCTTTCGAAAGCTGAAGAAAATTATGCCGCAAACGAAAAAGAGATGCTGGCTATAGTTTCGGCTCTTTAGAGCTTGCGGATGTACCTAAACGGTACCGCTAAGGTAGTCATATCTACCGATGACCAACCTTTGACCTTTGCTTTTAGTACCAAGAACCATAATGGTAGACTCAGCAGGTGGAAAAGAAGAGTTTAATCACGAGCTCAGGTATAAACATGGAATATCCAACGTAGTAGCGGATGCATTGTCCAAAAATCCCATCGACCAACAAATAAATAGCACCAGTGGCACTGTACACTGTACATAGTGATGACAGCTCCTCACACAATGTAATACCCGTTATGGAAGTCCCAATCAATGTGTTTAAGAACCAATTTTTTTTTTACTAACCGCACACGAGGAGTCATATGAATTCAGAATACCTTTCTCATCTTATCATAGAAGTTAACGCAAGTTCATTGTAACTTGATATTACACTATGTCTATGTCGACGATGTCATAGTTTTCTCGAAAGATGGAGATTCCCATGTCAAACATGCGAAATCGCGTTTTTTTAAGAACAGCGAAGGTTTTCTTGGTTTTGTGGTAACAAGCAATGAAGACACAACGGACCCGGAAAAGGTCAGAGCAATTCAAGAGTTCCCAAAACCAAAGAATGTATTCGAAGTCAGATCATTTTTTGATCTGGCCAGTTACTATAGGTGTTTCATCAAAGACTTTGCTTCAATAGCAGAGCCCATTTCTGACGTCCTAAAGGGTGAGAATGGGTCAGTTAGTAAGCATAGATCGCGAAACATCCCGGTAGAATTCTCCGGTCTTCAGCGTCACGCTTTTCAAGAGCTGCGCAACATTTTGTCCTAAGAAAACGTCATGCTCCGATACCATGACTATAAGAAGCCGTTTGATCTAACGACAGACGCTTCAGCCTACGGCATAGGGGCAGTGCTTTCCCAGGATGGTCGCTCCATCTCACTGATTTCCAGAACATTGAGGCCCCCTGAGCTGAACTACGCCGTCAACGAGCGGGAACTATTGGCTATAGTTTGGGCCCTTAGCAAGCTACGTCACTACCTATATGGTGTAAAAGACATAAATATTTTCACGGACCACCAGCCCTTAACTTTAGCCGTTTCGGAGTCAAACCCGAATTCCGTAAGATGGAAAACGCGCATTGAGGAAACGAATGCACGAATGTGTTATAAGCCAGGCAAGGAAAATTTAGTTGCTGATGCGCTAGACGAACTAAATGCCGATTCCTGAGCAGCCACAGTTCACAGCGAGCTGTCATTGACCCACACAATTGAGTCGACTGAAAAGCCGCTAAATTGTTTCCAAAACCAAATTGACATTGAAGAGACACGCGTCACCGCGGAGCGCAACTTCATTCTTTTCGGGGACAAGAGACGTCATAAAGTGAACTTCACTGATGGCGCAGTCCTTCTTGATGAACTCCGTAACTTAATTAATCCAAAGGCGGTGAATGCCCTTTATTGCGATCTGCACACGCTAGCACAGGTGCAAGATGGCTTAGTGCGCATGTTTCCAGGCACAAAGTTTTGGCACTGCAAAAATCGAGTTGCAGACATTTTCAATGTAGACGAGAGGAGGGAAATTCTCATTGCCGAACATAATGGAACGCACAGAGCTGCTCAATAAAATGTTAAGCAAGTCCTCTCGGAGTACTATTTTCCACAAATGGCGAAAATAGCTAAAGAAATTGCGGAAAAATGTAGAATCTGTTCAACGGCCAAATACGATAGACACCCAAGAAAACAGGAGCTAGGGGAGACGCCGATTCCCGATATTCCTGGGGAGCTTCTGCATATTGATATTTTTTCCACCGATAAAAAGTTGTTTTTGAGATGTGTTGACAAGTTTTCTAAATTTGCAGTCGTACAACCAATTCAGTCGCGCACTATCGAGGACTTGAAAGTCCCGCTGCTGCAGCTCATGAATTTCTTTCCGCGAGCTAAGACAATGTATTGCGACAACGAGCCTTCACTGAATTCACTGACAATAAAGACCCTGTTGTTAAACAACTACGGAGTCCATATTGCTAATACACCTCCGCTGCATAGCACCTCCAATGGTCAAGTCGAGCGCTTCCATAGCACTCTGGCCGAGCTTGCGCGTTGCCACAAGCTGGAGGCAAACATTAATGACTCAGTCGAAATCATAATGATGGGTACGGTATAACAAGACAATACATTCAGTTATCAACAAGTGACCTGTTGATGCCATGCGTGTGCCCGCAGGTGAACCTCAGGAGGAAATATCAGCAAAGTTAAAGACTGCGCAAGACGCGCTCCGAGTCAGGCTGAACACCCAGCGTCAAAATAGGGTTTTTGAAGTAGGAGAGGAAGTCCTAGTAAAGAGAAACCGCAGGCTGGGCAACAAGCTCACGCCCTTGTGTGAAGAACGAGTCGTAGAGGCAGACCTTGCAACGACCGTTCTCATTGGAGGGAGGGTGGTCCATAAGGACAGCCTACGCAACTTGACATTAGTTTTAAGTTTCAATATTTTGCGCCACTTGACGCTATCATTAGGAGACACATATTAATAGTACAGTCCGTTTTGTCTGTTTTCCGTGGGTGCTGCGGCGCGAGTGACCGATTACTCACACGCCAAATATATCCCCATTGTTGAGGGCGAAGTTCTGGTATGGGAAGAATTCAGTTTCGATAGGCACACCGCAAACATCTCTGAATATGAAAGAATGGTGAAGGAAACAATGGGGCTGTGTGAAATGTTTCCGCAGTCGCACATGAAGAAGCTTCTAAACGTGGATGCTGCCCATCTCAGGGATATGGTAGAAGCTCTTGGAGTGCACCACAGGGTAGCAAGGAGTTAGGATTTCTTGGGCCCAGCCCTCGAAGTAGTTGCAGGAACACCTGATGCTAGTGACTTTGAACAGTTAAAATTCACAGAGTTACAACTGGTAAACTCCAAGAACAGGCAGGTAGCTATAAATACGAAAGTTCAAGAACTAATCAACCAGCTAACGTGAACCGTCAACACATTATTAAAAGTTGCAAAAAAGGAGCAAATAGATTCTGGTCATTTGTACGAGACGCTCTTAGTTCGGAATATAATGCTGCTAATGGAAATGCAGAATTTGATGCTCGCGGTGACCCTTGCAAAGATTAATATTATAAAATCAAATATATTAGATCACGCTGATTTGAAATCTGTTTGGCTAGATGAACCCACAGGTACCCCGATAGCTGACCTTATGTCCGTTGCGTCCGTTAAAGTGTTACAATCTGTTAACACCCTTCACTTTATCATTAAGTTTGCAGAAAGGTGACGTTGTATCCAGTCGCTCATGAGAATGCTGTACTACAAATCGCCGACAACATTATAGCTGAATGCGGGGATCAAGTACTCTCTCTTAAAAATTGTACTTCGACGCCGGGAGGAACCTTTTGTCAACTATCCCGAGTCATCTGGACCCGACCACATGGGTCGATGACGGAATTCTGATGATCAATGATCGGCCTGCTAAAGTTTTGCATTGACAACGGTACTGAAACTTGGGTTCACGCAACAAATCTAATCACGTTCAATAAGTGGGCTCTAATCAACGAGACTAAATATCTGAATCTCAACAGTGTCCAGAGTAAGTTCCCCGGCATTGCGGCATCTCCCCTCCTGAACGTCACCGGTCATCAGTACGTTCTGAGTCTCCCCTACCTTCATCGTTTAAATGAACGTAACCTGGAGATCATCAAGGAAGTCAAGGACGAAATCGGAAGTGTCAACAACGTTGTAATGACGTTCTGGTTGGGAGCCATTTGTTGTGCTATAATATGCGTCGGAGTCACCTATCGTCGATACATAGAATACATAGATATGTAGAATAACAAGATAACAGCCAAGGAAATTAAGGAAGATGATCGCCGAGATAGGAGCGGCCGAGGGTGGCCTTAACTTAAAAGGGGAGCAGTTAACAGAAGTTAACGCAAGTTCATTGTAACTTGATATTACACCAGCCACAGACGCTGACATTGCTCTGGGCCGGATGTCTTACACAACGGCAGCGCACGAGGCGCAAGCTAAGCATTCTAACGGCCATTGTGAATCGTATTCAATAGCTTAAGTAACTTTCATTTGTATTCCCTAATTTAGTTTTATTTCGGTTTTTGATTGCGGCGCATCGGCCCAATATATTCTCGCGTAATTCAACTCACGCACTGGTCCGAACGACCTAGTGTTTTAATAAAGCCTCATCGTCAATACAACATTGTATTCACTCTTAATTTAACAAAGCAAAAGCTAATAAATAAATGATTAATAAATCCATAATGAATAAATGAAACCCACTGGAGTTTTAATAAATATTTAATTTAGGTACGAGACAGACAAGCCCCATTGGTCAAGTCTAAAACAACCAATCCTTTCAAGAAAACTGGGTAATAACTCAAATCGATAACAAACATTATTAAGAAAAGAACAGAGGCAGGAAGATAACCCATTATAAATCTAAATAAAAAAAATAAAAAAAAAATATAATAAGTAAATATAATAATTCCAGGTGCACAACGAGTCACAACCCAACGTAACCCGTTGAAACCCTGTTTGTTAATTCTAATATATCTTATATGCACAAAGTAAAAGCTTGGAACCAATTAACCCAATACAAGCCAATAACGGGTTTTTGATTTTCAAAACAGGCACCTTAGATTTACCCATTTATTATGAACATCATTGTCTCACGGTGAATATAACCAAAACCGAACTTACTTTTAAAAACTTATTGAAACAAGCAGAAGAATTCGAGACTCTAACTCAAATCCGATGTCTAATAGAAAAACTAGATAGAAAAATGATAAGAATTGCCAAACATAGTAAAAGAGGAATCTTAAATTTCGTCGGCTACAGCTTATAAATATTAATTCGGAATCTTAAATCAAGAAGATAGAGAAGAACTAGAAACAAAAATCAATAACATAGCCGAAAATACTGTACAGGTTAATGAATTAAATGAAGTAATCGAACCTGTCAAACAGCCTAAGTCAAGTCGACGAAGGAGAAGAAAAATTGTCACTTCTTATTTTCAACATCCAACAATTCACTGAATATGTAGAATATATTAAATTAGGTATGTAGCTTCCTAGATTAGGCATTTTTAACCCAAAACTGTTAAAACACGATACACTTTCACATGTAAATACAGAAAAAGTATTAAATATAAAAACAAGTACCTAGTTACAAACCAATACGAATGAAATATTGATAATTTCTCATGACCGACGCGAAATTATAAAAATCCCAATTTTCAAAATTGTAGCCTACCCAGACGAGAACAAAAATATGCTAACAGAAACCTTACAAGAAAAATACTTTGTCATACAAAACAAAACTTACACAGTTAACACAAAAGAATTAATAATAAATAAATGTATAACAGGCATTTTAAATCAGGACAATACGGAATGAAGATACACCAACCCACACAAACACTTTGAAACAATTTTATTGAACCATAATTATTACATGGAATTTATCAAAAACTCTCTTAAACCAAAATAGTATAAATAGAAAAATAACAATAGAAGGAGACAACATAATTAAAGCATTATTCAGTACAATTAAAGCATTATTCAGTACAACTAGATGACATATTTATCTCAAACACTGTTCGGCTCAGCAGCTAAAAATTGATTCAATATTAGTAGTTTTTGTATCTTGCCCTGCGAGGCAAGCAAAGTCACTCTGTCGTTATTGGCGCTGCTCGCATATCATAACATAACTCAAACTTGTTATCTGTTAATTATCTAGCGCATCTCGCATTAAGCTCATTGTCTTCTTATCTCGCTCATTTATTCTCTTGCACTTTATACTAAGCAGCTGACGCATCAACGCTAACGTCGCTGCGAACTTATTCTTAGTTAATACTTTCGCTATATCGCATCGCATTTTGATCGCTAATCATATATTCGCATACATACAAGTTAACTGATAAGTTAATATAATAGTTGTTGGATTGCCCTAAGCGATCCAAGCGTTTATAATTGTTCGTTGGGTTGCCTTAAGCAATCACAGCGCTAAGCGTCTGCATCAGCGCTCTATAGCTGCAATGGTCAGCGGCGGTAATCGGACACTTTTGTTATTGTCGCAAGAGTCTTCCGCTTATTGCCTATGATTATGCTGAGTCGGCTTGCCGACCATGACATTGTGGCGTGATGCGCGTGTCAGACTTGGCTTTAGAGTTAGGCATTTTTTGATTTGCATTTTAGTTTTATATGAAGCGCGCAAAACAAAAGTCGCGTGAATAAATATACTGCTCCGACACTTGTCAATAAAATCTTATCTTTTATTATTGTCTGAGCCCAAGGCCAGCAATAGAAGTCAGTCAACTTCACAACCTAAACAACAGCAACATCTCCGGATCAAGGAGCGATAGCAATATCCCTGGATCAAGGAGAACAACGCGGGATTCACGCATAACATCGAATAACAACGCGGGACACCGCATTAATTAATAATTTACATACAGATGCATTGACTCTCTTTAGTTACTTGCATGCTGCTTGCGCGTATTTTCGGCTAACTGTTGCGCGCGATTGACTGGATAACTGGACAAGGATAAGCGCATTTCTAAAATTTAGTGATGGAAGCGATATTACCAAAACTTTGGGCCTAGCTTGGGATCCGTCAAGTGACAAATGAATGTTTTCCTTTATGCCTGCCAATCAGACTTTGAAGCCTTGTCCGCTATTGCTCGTTTGTACGATCCACTATGATTAATTGGATCAGTCATCGTAAAGGCTAAGATTTTTCTTCAGCTTCTTTGGAAGAAGAATTTAGATTGGGATGAGAGTCTTCCAGTTTCTCTGAATACTGCATGGCAAGAACTTCGCCAAACTTTTAGTAATGTCCAGTTGTTTACGTTTCCCGGTTTCTTTATAATCCAATGTGTGACGTAGTGACGTACCAAAACGCGAGCTTTGTGGTACACTGCTCTTAGCCCAACTGATGCAGGAGGTAACTCAAATGAAGTTGTTTACGGGCACGTTCCATTGTTGGTCAGAAACATTGGAAATTCAAAGGATTTGTGGCAAATCGGATACGATCGAAGGGTCTGGTCACTCGCTCCAGTATCCTGTCATCATTACTGCATTTTCTGGATGAATTTGGAATTCTTCGAGTTGGAGGGCGCCTTATGAGGCCCGGCATCCTATTATACTGCCTAGACAGCATCCTGTTACCGCCGCTATTGTCACTCATTTCTATGAGCGGAATCTCCATGCTGGACGACGAGCTTTATTGGCAGTAATTCGTCTGCAATATTGGCCTATTGGTGGCCAACATTTGGGTTCAAAACGATAAGCGATAAAATGCGATGCGATATAGCGAAAGCATTAACTAAGAATAAGTTTGCAGCGACGTTAGCATTGATGCTCCAGCTGCTTAGCATAAAGTGCAAGAGAATAAATGAGCGAGATAAGAAGACAATAATGCGCCTAATGCGAGATGCGCTAGATAATTAACAGATAACAAGTTTGAGTTATGTTATGATATGCGAGCAGCGCCAATAACGACAGAGTGACTTTGCTTGCCTCGCAGGGCAAGATACAACAAATTACTAAATTAAAATCAATTTTTAGCTGCTGAGCATGGACCAATAAGGGGAAGCAGGCACAGTTTATTAATTGCTCGCTTTATTATTCCATTCTTCGTCTTGAGAAGTGCAACGCATGCAATGACATCTGTTCCTTTGATCAATTCAACCACTCTTGCTAGCGCCCATTTCAACGGAGGTAAATTATCGTCTTTGACAAGAACAATGTCGTGGAGAGTCACACCAGGCTTAGGAGTTTGCCATTTAGACCGCTTTTGAAGAAGATTAAAATCTTCTTCCTGACAGCGGGACCAAAAAACTTGATGCAGTTAGGAAATTACTAATATTATACGCAAACTATCTATGTAAGCAATAATGTAAGACTTGAACCTTTGTCATTCATTCAAGCCAAAGAAATAATCCAAGAACACGAAAAAAGTTTTAATACGTTCCAAACAATTACTGCAACCACGCTAATAATAATAATTATTGTACTTATTATATACTTTATGTACAAATTTAAAAACATTCCCAGCAAAATAATTATAAGATACAAGAAACCAAATGAAACAAAACAAATTTTAGAATTAAGCAATATACCAGAGTCAAACGAAAATATTGTAAACAAAGAAAACCCAATACTATATCCAAAAATATCCGCCTGACGACGGGCACTATCAGTATGATTATGCTGAGTCGACTTATTGACCACGAACCCGGGGCATGGCCCAAGTAAATTCCATTTAGGTCGTTAATTTTAGTTTCTTATTCATTCTTTTAGTTAAACTCAACTTCCCAACATAATCATCGTAAGATATTACAACTCCCACCATCGCCTGCGACGGTGGCAGGACGAAACCAAATAATTTTTATCTAGTAAACACTTCGTCGTTTCACTTGTATTTGACTAATACATACGCAAAAGAATTAATTAAAGAATATTTATGCACAAAGAAAAGTGTAATTTACTTCCCAAATGAAGCAGACTTCCTAATTTTTCAGAATGCTTCTTTAGAAATAATCAGCCCAAATAATTTAACCAAAGTCATGAAAACTAGCAACAAATTAGAATACATTCAAACATAAGCAGAATTCAAAGAAATTGTTATAAAAACTCAGAGAGAATTATTACACCTAGGAATAGAAAAGCTCACGTTAATTTTCAAAGAAAAATTGTATTATTCTGACTATCAAAAGTTAATTCAAAACATTGTCAATGATTGCGAAATTTGCAACATCGCCAAAACAGAGCATAAAAACACAAACTTAGCATATGAAGTAACTCCTGAAATATTTAACCCTAGGGAAAAATATGTCATGGATTTTTATATGGTAGACAATAAACAATTTCTATCTTGTATAGACATATACTTCAAGTACGCAGCTCTAATAGAAGTAAAGAAGAGATATTGGCTAGAAGCGAAAAGAACTATAATCAGAATCTTTAATGAAAGGGAAAAACCAACAGTAATAAAAGCAGACAAAGATTCAGCATTAATGTGCACAGCTCTACAACTCTGGTTAAAATCCGAAGGAGTGATAATTAATATAACCATAAGCAACAAAGGAATTTCTGATATTGAGAGATTTCATAAGACAATTAATGAAAAACTAAGAATCATAAATAGTAAAGATAATATTGAAAACAAACTAACAAAATTCGAAACAATCCTTTATATTTATAGCCATAAAACAAAGCATAGCACAACTGGTCGAACACCCTCAGACATTATCATCTTTGCAGGAACCCCAGAATATAACACAAGCAAACAAGATAAATCAAATATACAATTTTAATAAAAACCGTAATAAGTTCGACGTAGACACTAGGTACATAGACACTAGTACGTAGACACTATATAAGTTAACATAACAGTACGGCCGGGTCCCCGACTCCAACACAGATGCTGACTCAGCTCTGGGTCAAATGTCGTTGCTTTAACGTAACGTTGCGGCCGGGTCTTTGACTCCAGCACAGACGCTAACTCAGCTCTGCGCCGGATGTCGTTGCATAGCAGGCAATGCACGAGATGCAAGCTAAGCATTTCTGTGGCCGCTATGATTTCACTTTTTATATTTTTGTTAACTTTAAGTGAATAATAATATCTTAGCTTTTAGTTCTAATTTGATTTACGCTGCGACCAGTCGTCCAGCGAGTTTTGAGCTCACTCACGCTTCAAACGAAGACGTGTTTAATTACATCATAGTCAATAAATAAATCAGTTTCAAACATAACACATAATCTTATTAATTGGCGCCCAATCTAACCAGACTCGCGAGCTCGTAACCAAGTCGCGTAGCCGGAAGTGCATAAACGATCTATTTGATCTTGTGTTTAAAAAAAAAAATAAAACAAACACAGTCGCTCATCAAACGTTGAGGCACACTCTATAAACAAATTTGTGCTGTGTTTTTGAAACAAAAAACTTTGTCTCATGTGGCAATAAAACCTGCGCTGAACGAAACACAATTTACACATAATTTACGCCCAGTGCAGTGGTTGCTGACCTACGTCAACTTGGTCAGTGCGTGTGTGTTGAAGCACACGAATTATTTCTTTTGTACACCGAAGCCGCTGGAGCTCTTCGGGCAGCGGAGTGTCACCAGTACAGCGAACAAGCTAATCTGGGCAGCGTTGAGAACTCTTTTACCGACTGCAGCGAGGGAAACAGCATCGCCGGCGGAATTTATTTACATAAGGCTAGAACTACCCCGTCCTCAAGATCATGTAAGTGGGTTGCTCAGCAACGAAAATTTTAAGTCTCGTGGAAAAAAGAAAATTTCAAAATAAATGAGCTCCATATTTTGAACACATTATACTGTTTTGTGTATCATCTTGTTTTGCAAATCCGGTCAAGTTTCTGTGAAATATAAGAAACGTTTGGCGCTTTCGACCATCGTTTCAGTAAATAATAAATTTATAAAAAAAATTATTTTTATTTTCTTATTACTATTTGATGATCTGATTCTGTAACTAGTTGACTTTTGTCACTTATCATAGCAACTCATGAATAGGGCATTCCTAAAATATAGACCCCCGACTTCAAAAGACTGCGATTCAGAAAGCTCAGATAGTGACGATAGAGTAAAACCAGACATAGGAGACTTAGAAGACTGTTTGCCAAAACCGACTCCCTCAACCAAGAGAAACATGGATCCCCAACAAATTAGAATGTTGGTCGACTCAGCGCTTGCAGCTAGCAACGCAATCGCAGGCATTTGATGCAAGGGATGCCGCTCTAAACAGACAAATAGCTGAATTGACACAAAGGGTAACAGAATTGAAAGTCACAGCACCCCCAATCAAAACGTTTGAAGAAATACAAATCGCCGACGACATTCGTTGTGATGAACCTTTAGATGCGATTAAATGCCTGCCCGAGTTTACAGGGTCCCAAGCAGCTTATGTTTCATGGCGACAAGCGGCAACGGCAGCATACAAAATATTTAGGCGGTATAACGGCAGCTCTCGCCATTATCAAGCTGTCATTATAATCAGAAGCAAGATAAGGGATTCAGCCGACACAGTCTTGGCTTCGTTTGCAACAAAATTGAATTTTGATGCCATCATTGACCGTTTAGATTTCACCTACAGTGACAAGAGACCACTCCATGTCATTGAACAAGAAATGGGCACTCTCAGGCAAGGGCAACTTACCCTGCCTCAATATTATGACGAAGTTGAGAAAAAGCTCACTTTGCTCATAAACAAAGTCAATATGACGTACGACCCAGAACTAGCGAGAGGTATGTGCGAGAAGTTTAGGGGTGACGCTTTGCGCGTATTCATCTCTGGTCTTAGGCGCAGTCTCACCGATGTCCTCTTTGCGGCACACCCGCCTGATCTTCCTTCAGCGTTAGCGCTCGCACAGGAAATAGAGGCCAATCACGAAAGATACACTTTTGCGGCGAACTATGCCAAAAGTGTTGAGGAGAAGGCTCGGAGACCCGACCAAAGACCTCAGGCTCAGCAACGGCAAAAAGGCTCATATGCAACAGAGGCACAGCCTGGCTTTGCAAAAAGCCCACATTACACGCGGCAACAAAAACCCCAATAGCCCAAACAGACCGACCAGCGTAGTGGTAGACAACGTAACGGCTGCGATGATCAGCAACCAATGGATGTTGACCCTTCAATGTCTAAAGTCCCGATGCCATCGCAGGCGCCAAAGTATGTCAACTCAAGTAACCCACAAGCTTACAAAAGAACTAGCACCTCTGACCGAACAACGGGTCAGAGGCGCCAAAGGGTAAATCACACTACTCAGAGCCAAGAATGTGGGTCTGAGGAATACGCAGCGGCAGCAAGAAGTGCTGAGGCACAAATAGCTGACGACTCGGATGAGGATTCTGACGCTCTCAATTTTTTAGGGGTGGGTCCCTGCTGCCCTTCATCAGGCGGGGACCCAGATGAAGTTCCTTATTGACACAGGTGCGGCGAAGAATTACATTCGTCCGCACCATGGGCTAAAAGGAGTCCGCCCAGTCGATAATCCGTTTACCACTCACTCCATCCATGGCACGACCAAAATCTCAGAGAAATGCTATGTATCAATGTTTGGAAAAAAGGCTACCTTTTTTCTACTCTCAGAACTTTCCACCTTTGATGGGATTATAGGCCTCGACCTGTTAACACAAGTCGGAGCAGAGCTTTGCCTAAGCTCCAGCCAACTCAAGTTTGGCAATACTTCAGAACCAATTTTGTACCATAAATGTGTGGATGTCAATTTCACTAACGTAGATTGCACAGACGCACCTCCCCTGATACGAGACAAATTTTTGAAAATGTTGATGAATAGGAAGAAAGCTTTCGCTAACGAAGCACTGCCATATAACACTTCCGTTGTGGCCACAATTAGGACTGTTGACGATCAACCTATCTATGCTAAGCTATACCCATATCCTATGGGTGCAGCGGAATTTGTCAACAAAGAAATTCAGGATCTCTTAAAAAATTGTATAATCCAGAAATCCGTTTCACCCTATAACAACCCAATTTGGGTGGTTGACAAAAAGGGCACGGATGAAATGGGTAGCCGAAAAATGCTCCTCGTGATGGATTTTCGGAAACTCAATGAAAGAACCATACCAGACAGGTACCCCATGCCCAATATCTCTATGATTCTGGGAAATTTAGGTAAAGCCAAGTACTTTTCGACCCTGGATCTTAAGTCTGGCTACCACCAAATCACGCTTGCAGAGCGTGATCGCAAAAAAACCTCTTTCGGTAAATGGAGGGAAGTACGAGTTTTGTCGGCTTCCTTTCGGCTTGAGAAACGCCGCTAGCATTTTCCAGAGGACAATTGATGACATATTGCGAGAGCAGATCGGCAAGTCATGTTATGTCTATGTCGATGACGTCATCGTCTTCTCAAAAGATGAAGAATCTCATGTCAAACATGTCGACTGGGTGTTAAAAAGCTTGCAGGAGGCAAATATGAGGGTATCTGAGGAGAAATCGCGCTTTTTTAAGAAAAATGTAAGTTTCCTTGGATTTGTTGTCACTAGTGATGGTGCCACAACAGACCCAGAGAAAGTTAAGGCCATTCAGGAGTTCCCAGAGCCCAAGACAGTTTTCGAAGTCAGATCATTCTTGGGACTTGCTAGCTATTATAGATGCTTCATTAAAGATTTTGCATCGATAGCGAAACCCATTTCCGACATCCTAAAGGGGGAAAATGGTTCAGTCAGTAAACATAGATCACGAAAAATTCCGGTCGAATTTTCTGATCAACAACGCAGCGCTTTTCAGAAGCTGCGGAACATATTGGCATCCGAGGATGTCATGCTTCGATACCCTGACTTTAAAAAGCCGTTCGATCTAACGACTGACGCTTCAGGACACGGTATTGGAGCAGTACTTTCACAGGAAAATCGCCCAATCACAATGATCTCTAGGACATTGAGAAGCCCAGAGGTTAACTATGCAACGAATGAGAGAGAGCTTCTAGCCATCGTTTGGGCTCTTGGCAAGTTGCGCCATTATTTATACGGCGTAAAAGACATCAACATATTCACAGACCACCAGCCACTAGCATTCGCCGTATCTGAATCCAACCCAAACGCTAAAATCAAGCGATGGAAGGCACGCATTGAGGAGTCCAATGCGCACATTTTCTACAAACCAGGAAAAGAAAATCTAGTTGCTGATGCTCTGTCAAGACAGCAGCTCAATGCATTGAGCCAGCAAGATGCTGGTTCCTGCATCGCGACAGCTCATAGCGAGCTCTCCTTGACATACACCATTGAATCAACTGACAAGCCCTTGAACTGCTTCCAGAACCAGATATTTCTTGAAGAGGAAATTCTTGGAAACAAAAGGCGACACTCGCTAAGTTTCGTCTGCAGAGATTCACTTCTCGAAGAATTATGGGAAGTAATCAAGCCTAATGTGGTAAATGCGCTGCACTGCGATTTACCCACTTTGGCACTAGTGCAGGATGATTTGGTTCGGAAATTTCCGACTACAAAGTTCTGGCACTGCAGGAATCGGGTCGTAGACATTTTTAGTGTTAGCGAAAGAAGAGAAATTCTCATCACGGAACACAACAGAGCACACAGGGCAGCGCAAGAAAACGTTAAGCAGGTCCTCTCAGAGTATTACTTCCCAAAAATGACAAAGTTAGCCAATGAAATTGTACAGAACTGCAAGACCTGCGCTAGGGCTAAATACGATAGACACCCCAAAAAACAGGAAATTGGCGAGACGCCAATCCCTTCGCGTGCAGGGGAAATGTTGCATGTGGACATTTTTTCCACGGACAACAAATTTTTCCTGACTTGCATTGATAAGTTCTCGAAATTCGCTGTAGTTCAGCCAATCCCATCTAGGACAATAGAGGATCTGAAGGTGCTGCTGTTACAGCTCATGAATTTCTTCCCGAGGGTTGAGACAATCTATTGCGACAAGGAGCCAGCTTTAAGCTCCCAAACTATCATCTCACTGCTGATGAACAATTATGGAGTCAGCATTGCAAACTCGCAATAACGGACAGGTCGAGCGATTTCATAGTACCTTGTTAGAACTCGCCGGATGTCTGAAGATCGATAAAAACATGAGCGATACCGTGGAAATAATTTTGTTGTCCACGGTGGAATACAATAAGACACTCTGTCTCTGATGAACGACCAGTCGATGTTGTCCGTTCCCTCCCAGAAGAATCACAATTGAAAATTCAGAACAAGCTCAAGAAGGTTGGGGAAAAGGTGTTGGTGAAGTCTAATCGCAGGCTTGGCAACAAACTCACACCTTTGTGTGAAGAGCGAGCCGTGGAAGCTGACCTGGGAACCACAGTTCTCATTAAAGGGAGGGTGGTCCACAAGGACAACTTGAGGTAGAGTTTTTCCAGTTTTCCTTTTTATCATTAAAATTTTTTCCCTTATCGCGCCATTAGGCATTTTTCTCATATGTTAAGCTAATAGGATGTAAGATTTTACGCCACTTGGCACCTCATTTTAGATAAGTTTTGGTGATGGGTCGTTCAATGTTAAAAAAAAGAAAAAAAAAAAGAGTAATTTCCACTTCACAGGTTTGGGCTTCTGACACTGTTCCTTCTCACGACGGCAATTCAAACAATAGACAGGTAGAAATAAATACTAGAGTACAGGATCAGATCAATCAACTTACCTACACGGTAAACCAAATTTTGAAGGTCACCAAGGATAGGCAAATCAATTCTGGCCATTTATACGAAACACTTTTGGCCAGGAACAGAATGTTACTGATGGAATTGCAAAACATAATGCTCGCAATTACTCTCGCTAAAGCCAACATCAAACATCAGCAGACTTAAAATCCGTTTGACATGAGGAGCCCACAGATACCCCCCATTGCCGACCTAATGTCCCCTGCGTCCGTAAAAGTGCTACAATCCACAAACATTATTTATTTTATAATTTCATTTCCAAAAATTAAGTACACCTGTAGGAAAATTACGCTCTTCCCGGTCTCGCACAAGAGTCACATACTGCGAATGGATAACAACATCGTTGCCGAGTGCCAAGACCAAATTTATGCGCTAAAAAGTTGCACAGCCGCAGCGAGAACAACCTTCTGTCAATTATCAACAGCCCGCTCGTGCGCCAAAGAGCTCCATACCGGCGGCGTAGCTCATTGCGAAACCCAACCAAGCAATCTGAATGCGGTCACATTGGTTGACGACGGAATCATTATGATAATGTTGATGACAACGACGTAGCGGCGTTGGTCTGCATTGACAACGGCGCTGAGACCTGGGTGCGTGGTACTCAATTAATCACGTTCAACAATTGGATCACGGTAAACGGAACAAAATACATCAATCGCAACAACGTTCCGAACCAGTTCCCAGACATCGCAGCTTCCCCCCTGTTGAACGTCACGGGTCATCAAGACATTCTTAGTCTCCCCTACCTTCATCGACTGAACGAACGTAACCTGGAGACAATACAGGAAGTCAGAGACGATATAGGCAATATCAACACAACTATAATATTGCTTCTTTCGGGTGTGGCCTGTGACATGGTTATCTGCATCGGTTTTACCTATTGGCGAATCACCAGAAAGAGGATTGCAGCTAGGAGAATGAACGAGGTGATCGCTGAAATAGGATCGGCCGAGGGCGGCCTTAACTTGAGGGGGGAGTAGGTAACATAACAGTACGGCCGGGTCCCCGACTCCAACACAGATGCTGACTCAGCTCTGGGTCGAATGTCGTTGCTTTAACGTAACGTTGCGGCCGGGTCTTTGACTCCAGCACAGACGCTAACTCAGCTCTGGGCCGGATGTCGTTGCATAGCAGGCAATGCACGAGATGCAAGCTAAGCATTTCTGTGGCCGCTATGATTTCACTTTTTATATTTTTGTTAACTTTAAGTGAATAATAATGTCTTAACTTTTAGTTCTAATTTGATTTACGCTGCGACCAGTCGTCCAGCGAGTTTTGAGCTCACTCACGCTTCAAACGAAGACGTGTTTAATTACATCATAATCAATAAATAAATCAGTTTCAAACATAACACATAATCTTATTAATTTATACATACATACCCCAATATATCAAATTGTACCTTACCCAGATGAGAATAATAATATTGAACAGAAACTTTATTAGAAAAATACTTACTTACTTACTTACACAAACCAAAGCTTATACAGTTAATACAAAAGAGCTAATAATTAATAAATGTATAACAGCTATTCTAAATCAAGATAATACAGAATGTATTTATACTAAGACCCATAAATATTTTGAAAACATTTTCATTGAACCAAATGTAGTTACCACTTGGAATTTATAATCATTGTACTAATGATATATTTCATTTATAAATTTAAAAATGTTTCTAAGAAAATAATTATAAGATACACAAAACCAAAAGAATCAAACCAAATAATATAATTAGGCAATACACCAGACAAAAAAATTTTAAACACAGAAAATCCAACTTTTTATCTAAAAATATCCGCCTGAGGACAGGCTAAATTCTAATGGTTGGGGTAGTAGCATTTGTAAGTTAGCACATAAGAATTGCACTTCATATTTAAGTCATAAGAACACACTTTTGTTTATAAGAACGCAAGAATGTTGCAGTGCACTTTGTTTACATTGCGACACCCAAGCTTACACGCGTTGTTAGGCATCCTTCAACAGCGCGGGACAGCAACTTCTTAATTGGCGCCCAACCAACGAGAATCTACACCCTTAGAAAGGATTAAAAACTTATGTCTCGTACTATGTAAGTTCATTACAAATTTTTTTTAAATCATTGAAACCGGAATTGAAATTAAACTGCTGAATACAGCAAAACTGTACTGTGAATATATCAAGCCATTCCAAATAAAACAAAACCACAAATAAATATTTACATATGTGCTTCATACCCTAGCGGTCCATGTCAATTAGTGCATTTAGCGGTAACATCAAAATTTCGTTGTAAAATAATAGCGCTTATGAGCTGGTTAGAAGCGATTAAAAATATTAAAGCAGAGTGCGACAGTGAAACAGAGTGGGATTCAGAGGAAAGCGACTATCAAGTGAACATAGAAGTTAGTGATAGCCACACACAAAGCGAAATTAATGTAAATCAAGTACAAGAGCTAGTGCAGAACGCTGTCAGCCAAGCATTGGCGCAGCAGGAACAGAGATTCCAGGCACAGTTTAGTGAGATGAGCGCAAGAGTTAGCAATTTGTGCATTCAAGCGCCACAAGTGGAAGTTTATCAGAGAATTTTGGTGAACTCAGAAATCAGATGCGATATTCGTCTCGATATAATCAAATCAGTTCCCCAGCTTAGTGGGGGATCTGACGAATATGTAGCATGGAGGCAATCGGCCGTAGACGCGTACGAGCTGTTCAAACCATTTAATGGCAGCTGCACGCATAACCAAGCGGTAACGATCATCAGAAATAAAATCAGGGGCGCAGCCAGGGCAGTGCTAGTGTCTCACAATACAGTCCTTAATTTCGACGCAATCATAGCTTGGCTAGATTGATCATATGCAGATAAAACTTCGCTACGCCTTTTGAAGCAAAACCTCGAAATGGTTAGGCAAGGTGAATTAAGCCTCATGGAATATTATGATGAGGTCGAAAGGAAGTTGACCCTAGTTACAAACAAAATCGTAATGTCACACGAGGCGGAGCAGGCTACATTGCTCAACTGTGAAGTCAGAGCAGATGCACTCCACGCCTTTATTTCTGGACTGAAAAAGTCCCTTAAGGCCATTATTCTTCCGGCAAAGCCGAAAGACTTAGCGTCTGCATTGGCACTAGCCAGAGAAGCAGAATCGAGCATAGAGCGCAGTATGTTTTCGGTATCCTACGCCAAAGCCATTGCAGAGAGAGGACAGGCGAGGGAAGATATTAGAAATCGGCCGCACGCGAAACAAGGCAAAAACAATAGAGATGATCGTGGCGGTGAGAGAAACCCTCATTTCGTCAAAAGGCAACATGGCAATGACAGCCAATGGATGTTGACTCATCTTCTAAATTTAGGCAAGCCATCAATTTTCCAAAGTGCCACACTAGTGGCGAATACACCCAAAAAAGGCACAACACGTCAGATAGGGTAACAGGACCAAGCCGGCAGCAACTGAACAATGTTGTTCAGAGCGCCCCAGATTCGCAAGAGCCAGAATATCAAAAGTTGGCGGAGGCCGCTGCAATCGAAATCGAAGACGAAAGCGAGTTATGCAACAACGACTCATTGCATTTTTTAGGGAACGCTCCCGGCTGCCATATATCAAGCGACAGCTGGGTGGGAAAAATATAAGAATATTAATTGGTACAGGAGCGGCAAAGAATTACATTAAGCCCATCAAGGAGCTAAAAGAAGTAATTCATGTCGAAAGCCCTTTCACCGTAAACTCGATACACGGTTCGAGCAAAGTAACCAGTAAGTGTCTTATGAAAATTGTTGGCCAAGTCTCCGCATTCTTCGTGCTAGACACACTCAACTCATTTGATGCCATTATAGGATTCGACTTGTTAACACAAGCACAAGTAGCGTTAAACTTACGTAACAACACTCCTTATTACAATGACAGTGTAAACTTCACAGATGTGGATGACATAATAGTGCCGACATCCGTCAAAAAGAAATTCAGAAGCATGATTTTGAAAAGA
>JAWNLD010000606.1:0-48256 GCA_035041545.1 Drosophila colorata | reverse complement strand
TTGCCATTCCAAGAAAGGATCTGACAGTGAACAGTGTGGTCGGTTGGTCGTAGTTACGAATAGCTTCCACCTTGTTAGGGCATGTAGCCGCGTGATACTATGAAAGCTAGGTATTCGATACTCTCTTTAAAAAATGTGGATTTTTCTCGCGAAACTCTCATGTTAGCTTCGCACACCTTATCCAAGACGCTTTCTATATGTTTTACATGGTCGTCCATGCTCTCTGAAAAAAAAATGACGTCATCGACGTAAGCATAGCATGATTTCCTTATCTGTTCCCTATGTACGTCGTCGATGGCCCTCTGAAAAATGCTTTGTTCATTTTTCGATCTCTCTGTATGATTTCAGAGACTACAAAGGCTAGAGTGCTGAATTTGGATGTGTATGTACCATACGCAGATCAAGTTTATTTCAAATGATCTTATAATCAGTGTTTATCGATTTTTTGATATGGTTTATCGAGCATATCTCAGAAACTATAAGAGCTAGAGTCACCAAATTTGTTTGAATATGTTCTCATAATAGATATGCATATATGAATATTTTGCCATTCGCCCCCCATATAAAAAAAACCAAGAAAAAAGCTGACAAATAAAGTACTACAGGCTTGTGATTTAGTTTTGTTTACCGGTACAACTCCTATTACTCTTTTACTTTTTCGAAGTCCCAGTGTCTATTAAGAGTTTAATATTTCTCCCTGCGATTGTTCTTTCTATGAACGGGAGCAGGGAGTTGTGTCTAAACACTTCATGTGATCGTATTCTGTAAGGTCATCGTTAAATCTGTCTGCTTTCTGGTTTGCCTCGGCCTGGTATTCGAGTATGCACTTGTCAAGTGGGGCATCATCCGTCAAATGATTCATGCCTGGTCCAGGTAAACCTGGCAGTCCCACTGCTTGGTCTTTTGCCTGCTTGTCTCTGACCATTGAAATTATTATTTTAACCATTTTGTTGATGCTGCGTGGTTTGTCTAAAACGTGATGAATTGTCTACGTCAAAAGGTTGTGTTCTTGTTTTTTGGGATGTCCATTAGTAGGTCCAAAGACAATATAAATACTAAGATGAGTAAAGCCGAACAACGAAATGCTGCAAGATAGCTTGATTTTCGCAGAATTGAGAGCCAAAACGAAATCCGTACCCTTGCGCTCTAACAACAAGAAGAGCGTAAAATGCTTAACATAGACCGCGCTCGGCTTGGCGTATCCAGGATTTGGACTAAGGGGGGCGAAAGATGTAGGTAAAATTTTTTTATGTTTTACATATGTACATAAATTAAAATTATATATGAAAACACAAAAAAAAATATATTTATTTACTAACAGTCCGGGTTCTAGGAGAGACAACAACCGTCCCCCCTTACCTACTGTGTCTACGCCCATGTTCATACATACAAAGCTCGCTCGCCATTGGCTGAGACGAGCGTTTTTTTCAATATGCACCGGCACCGACTAGCTTTTCTGAAGGCTGCCAGGCGACTGATTTCGTTGCTCGTGTCAGCAACAGAGCGAACGACTTCGGTATTTGATCGTGTGGCTTTTTGGAGGGCGAAAAGCCACTCGGCTGCCGTGGCTTTTGAAGAGCGAAAAGCCGCTTGAAAAGCCAACCAGAAATTTCGTCTTGCATTCAAATGTATGCGCGTTACTCATCTTAGTATTTATATTGTCTGTGGTAGGTCCTTGTCGCCTATTAAAATGTGGATTTTTTCTATTTAGGGTACTAAAGTATTCTCTTGCCGAGCTTCCATCTTTGGCTTGTTGTCTTTGTTCATTTCTCGGGGCCCTTTCTTCTATACTCCTATCATAATTACTAGCAAATGGGTAGCATTCGTGGTTAGATTCGATCTCTTGGGCTTAAGCCAAAGCGGAAGGAAGATCTTTCGGTCTTGCTGGGTACAGGACGTTGCTTAACGTTTTCTTAGTTCCCCAAATATATACGTGTAAAGCGCCATTCTATACTTTCGTTCAGCATGACAGCTATGGCGTTGTCGAAGGTCATGATCGCTTTGTTTGTTAGTAGCATGAGTTTTTTCTCTACTTCGTCATAGTGTTGTAGAAGTGTCAAATTTCCTTGTTATAGCGTTGACATTTCTTGTTCTATTAAGTATATGGAACGCTAGTCCGCATAAGTAAAGTCGAGTCGATTTATTATAGCCTTAAAATTTAAATGCGTGTCGAATGACGCTAGTACCATGTCAGCTGGCCCCTTAATTTTGTTTCTCATTACCCCTAAAGCTTGGTAATGTTTCGAACTACCGTCATATTTTTCGAAAGTTTTATAAACGGTATGTGCCACTTTCCTCCATGAAACGTATGTCTCTTGTTTTCCCTCAAAGTCCGGCAAAGATCTAACTATGTCTAATGTTTCGTTGCACTGAACAGTTATTCAAATTTCTGCGTCTTTGTAGGTCTCTACTTCTGAAGATCCGACACTTGTGTATTTTGAGCGGAGAGCGCACTATTAACTGCGGCTTCTATTAATGCCTCAATTGCTCTTGAAACATTGACATAATAAATTCTTTTTGATTTCTTTGAAATGAATTTTCGCAATATATAATTTCTAAGTTATCAGTGAGCGATCTACTTAGATGCTCTCATTTAATTTTTATAAACTGCATATGTTATTGTTGCTGAAATTTGTATTCTACCGCTGCCGTCTGTGATGACGTTTTATACTGCTTCTGTTGTTGTAAGAATTTCGTTTATTCCGTTGTTGCCGTCGGTGGTGACGTCGTATGCTGCTTCTGTTGTTGTTGAAATGTTGTCTTCTGCTGCTGCTGTCAGTGGTGACGTTGTATGCAGCTCCAGTTGACTTGAGTTGACTTGGGTTGCGATATTTTTTCGTTGATCGGCAACTAGGAAGTTAGTGAGAAAGATTATTGCACTAACAACTGATTATTAACACAGTACTCTGTTGCACTAATAAAAGACCGGAGGGTTTGAGTACTGAAAGCTTTAATATCCCAAAATCAACTAAACACTAAGAACAGAATTTCTTATAACATAAGCTAGCCCTGCACCCTGAACCTGCTGACGCCGTGCCTGGTGCATGGTGTCATATATCGGCCGGCAGCGTTCACAACGGACGGTAGTCTACGCTAAGGGCGAAGCACAACGTAGTGTGCAAAAGCGGCTAGCAATAAATTTTCGAACTTTTGAAGTTATTATACAATAGTCCGATCAGATCGAGTGATACACCGATAAAAAGGTATCGTTTAAACTAGAAGAAAAACATAGCACAACATGTGATAGATCGTCTGGTGGAGATATATAGTTGTAAACGATTCGAAAAAATTTGAATTTTTTGAGCATATCTTAGAAAATATAAGAGCTAGAGCAAATTTGGATTTATTATATTGGGTTTGCGCAATGTCTGTCCGGATGAACGCCACTTTTTTCGGCGCTATTGAAGCTGGAGACTTTAAACTTTGGATATACTCGTAGTTATCTGCTTCAGACAAAGTGTGTAGATTTTGTGCGACGCCCACTAGGAAGCTGGCATTTCGATAACAAGTCGGCACACCTCAAATATTAAAGATAGAGTCACCAAATTTGATGTGTAGATTGCTGGTGCCCTTCCCCTTGACCTTCCGGCCTACTTAAACGCCCCCAGCACTCCCGACCAAAAAAAATGGAAATGCAACAGTTTTTGAGCTAGAATCATCGTTTTTGGAAAATATTTTACTGGAAAGCTAAACAAACATCAAAGAAAAAAATGTCGATATATTTCTCTCGGCTTGAAAGCTAGCTACCAAATATTTTTTCAGACAGATTTCTAATGACATCCTCTAAAGATCGTAAACAATTTTTGGTTACCCACTGGGTGCGTGGCAAACCGATCAAATCTATATATCTTGGAGCGGGTAAGCCACGAAAATCCATATCTCCCACAATTTTAGAGCTAAAGTCACCAAATTTAGTAAGCAGATTTCTGATGACCTCCTCTAAATGTACGCCCACTTCCTCCCCACAAATTACAAGAATTTACATATTTCCAATAATAATTAATACCTTGAATGAGTACTGCACAGTCGGTTACGCCCGAATGCAACGATCAAATGTGTTTTTATACCCTGAACCCTTTGAAAATGGGTAAAAAGGGTATGATGGTTTTGTGCAAATGTGTGTAACAGGCAGAAGGAAGCATCTCCGACCCTATAAAGAATATGTATTCTGATAAGGATGACGAGCTGATTCGCTTTAACTATGTCCGTCTGTCCGTCCGTCCGTCCATCCGTCTGTCCGTCTCTATGAATGCAGCGATCTCGGAAACTACAAAAGCTAGAGTCCTACATTTTCGACTATAGATTCTCCTAATCCATACGCAGTACAAGTTTATAATTTTTTTCGATATCTTGCTCCATTTCATTATTATTGTTAAAAATCGTTTTAAGACTTGGTTTTCTTGGCATATCTCGGAGACTATAACAGCTAGAGCCCTAGAATTTTGTTTATTATATGCTAAGTAATAAAACGCTCTAGTCGGGAGTACCCGTAATTGTGAAATTTCTCACGAAATTTTCATGAAATAGGAAACTACAAGAATATCTTTGAAATGTTGGTTGCAGTTGATCTGCGAAAGCTTTTTGAGAGTGTACATGCGTGTACATAAATAACAAATTTTCATCATTCTGTTGCTCCAAAATATATCAAATCGCCGATGTCCCAGCAGTAAGTTACACTTGGACCAATAAGTGTGTTAGGTTTAAAAATAAAAATGCGCTTGGCGCTTGCCAACGCATGGTTTGCCAATATACAAATACCTTTGCTTTAAAACCTTCTGTGTTTCTTAACCGATTTAGATAAAATTTGTTTAAATGCATTCTAATTGTACATTTTTGTACATTGTACATTGTACATTGTACATAGAACATTTTTATAGCAGTCTGATCCAAATTTGGTGGCTCTGGCTCTTACAGTTTCTGAGTTATGCTCATACAGCTGCGCTTGGCCCCCAACTTGGAAAGTTAATTCCTAAAAACCTTCTAAACTTGGAATATCTGTGTATAAACCAAAGCACAAGTCTGTAGTACTTAATTTGCGATTTTGTTGGTTTTTTATGGGGGGCGAACGGGGTGAGGTATCTCAAATCCGGAATAAACATAATTTGCGTATTCTTTAAATTAAACTTGGTCTGCGTATTGCATATACGAATCTAAAAAGTCCAAGCTCAGCTCTCTAGTCGTTGTAGTCTCTGAAATCGACGGACGGACAGACAGACGGACAGGGCTTAATCGACTAGGCTAGTGATGCTGATCAGGAATATATATACTTTATGGGGTGGGAGATGCTTCCTTCTGCCTGTTACATACATTTGCACAAAACCATTATACCAATATTACCTTTTTTCAATGGGTTCAGGGTATACAAATATATTGCCTTGTGCTTTACGCATATGTGTCGATCTTTTCCCCCTCTTCCGTCAGTGTGCGGATATGTATGTGGTTTTCTGCAAGAAAAGAAGGAGCAAAAAAAAAGAGCAAAGAAGACGTGCTCCTGCGTCAAAGTTAGTTTAATTTCCGCAGTGCAAGTGAAAAGATGTGTGACGGGAACAGCTCAGTATGATGCCAAATTAAACAACAACAATAAGTAAGTACACACAAATTGAGTAAGTAAAATATTCTAAACATAATAATGTAACAAAACAAAAATAAACATAATAATAATTATTATTTATTAAAGAAAAAGAGATACGTGCCATTTGTATGAACATAATTATAATTATTGTTTTTTAAAGGAAAAAAGGTAAGTGCCTATTGTGAATTAATGCCTTATATAGATTATATGTAGGTGAATTAATGCCTTATTTAGATTATATGTAGGTATGAACAAAAATTATTTTTGTATATATATTGCATATATATTTAAACTAGTGATGTTAAAAAAAATCGAGATATAGCGTTTTTCCCAATTTTAACTCGATAATATGCTTTACGATATTTCGATGCACCTCGCTCGATTCTTATAAATATATATGCGTCCACTCGACAATAAGCTCGCAAGATTCCATATACATTCAAATAGGGCGCCAATCCTCTTATGTCGCTTCGTCCAGCGACTGTCTCCTTGTGATACGCGGCCCGCATTTCGTCCGGGAATGCCTCACACTGTGACCGTCGTATCAACAAATACTCCGCGTCCTCACATTCAGAAGCTGTGAGGCCGTAACTTTCGAGCTGCTCCCACTGTCCACGGCACCGTCGTATGAATCTCTGTACCCAGGCAGTGGTTCTCAACAATCGGTTGTTTGCAGGGGCCCACGCAAATTCACTCGGCATCTCTTCTTCGTCATCGAAGGTATCGTGTAATGCCGCTGGCCGCGGCCAACGGTTGGCTGGCTCTCGCAAAAACATGGGCCCGTTCAGCCATCGGGACCCTTGGCCGAAATCCACCTTGGATTGTGGCCGTGTTGCGTCATCTGCTGCGTTCTTGGCGGTTGGTACCCATCGCCACTGTGCAATATCCGTAGACTCCAGAATCTCTGCCACTCGATTGCCGACAAATTGCATGTATCGGCGGTGCGTAATGCTTATCCAGTGCAGCACTGTCTTCGAATCTGTCCAGAGCACGATATCGCTGATAGCGAGGCTGTGGTCCTGCTTCACAGTAGTCATCAACCTTGTTCATTGAACGGCAGCTTGCAGTTCCAGTCGAGGAATTGACATGGTTCTCATTGGAGCACATTTCGTCTTGTCACACGCGAAGCATACTCGTATTCCATCCGCTCTAGTGACCCTTCAGTAGGCCACTGCGGCAAACGCAGATTGACTTGCATCTACATATATGTGTAGTTGCGAATCTCCTATTACTCCTAGGCCGAAGTATTAGCGTGGACATCGAAATTTCTCCACGTTGACAATCTCTTGGCGCCACTTCTCAAATGCGCCGCTGATTCCATCCGGTAGTGGTTCGTCCCACTTAATTTCTCGTCGCCAAATCTCTCTCAGCAGCAATTTGGCGGTAATCATATAACAGGATAAAAATCCCAAAGGATCAAACGTCGACATGATCGGGCTAAGGATCATTTCCGTCTCGCCACAGAAACCGCTGTGCGTATATGTCCTGTAGCTGCATCAACACCTGATGAAACAGTCGCTTATAGCCTTGCGCGAATTGTACATCCCGTTTCATTTTCTTTTCAATACTGATAAATCTCTTGTGCGCCATGTCATAGCATTTCGGCAGCACAATGTTATCACTTCTCATAGCAGTCCAGTCTGGAAGCGCTGCCCCAATCTCACCGTGCTGTCCTCGAGCATCATTTGGGCCTTGGCGTCGCTGCTGGCTGCTACCGGCGGCGCAGGCTTCACTCCAAAATGCTCGATCTCGAAGTAGCCTCTTATCATCTTCTCTACAGCATCTTCCTGCGATACTGCTAGAAGACATGACATCGGTGGTGGCATTCTCGCATAACCACTAGAGGGACCAAAAACTACCCATCCAAGTTTAGTGGCAGCTGCATATGGTCCTTGCTCAGCAAACCGTCTGGTTAGCATTGGCAATCCTAGGTGCGCATGGTCCAGTCTAATAAGAAGCTTCGGTACGACATTGTTATACGGCTCCATTGATAGACGCACATTCTTCATAGTTCCTTGAACATCACCTCGACGCAAACTGTGCATCGGCAGACTCAAGTTTTGAACTGAATTCACATTCCTCAAATCGTAACGTTGGCATTCTCCTGCTCCGCAAATTTGCAGGTTTGCCACAGTGGTGCTTTCTCTGGCTGATTTTCCACCAAGCCAGTTGATATTTAGTTGTCGTCACTCACCCTTCAGCTTCAGTTCGCGTCTCAGTTCATCATCACTCATGGATACGGACGAGCCTTCATCGAAGAGTGCGTACGTGTCCAGTCGCGTATTTCCTGCTCCGAATAATGTTACAGGTAATATGCGAAACAGTAGACGCGTTCTCCTTGGGTCGACACATTTCAAATTCCTTGCTGTTGCCTGTTGGCAATTTTGTGACCAGTTCCTCAATTAGGTGGGGTTTCCCAAATGCAGCTCCCCATTAGGGATTGACTGTAGAAAGGCTGCAAGATTGCTCACGCGTGTAGCGAACGGTATGATCTTCGTCAAGTGGTGCTCCTGTATCTGTTGCACCTCACGTACGCTTTGAAGCTGGCTTCGGATGAGCTGTTCCGGTCACCCATACCTGAAGCGAAGCTGCTCCAGTACGGCGTTCACGTTGCTTGGGTGGATAAGCAGAGACTTCACAGTGTAGCGTGCTTCATCCTTCAATGCCTTCAGCAATCGCAGGTTATTCTCCAAATCCATGCAGCCATGGCCTCCCTTGGGTTCACGTGCGTAGACGCACATCCAACTGCTGTTTGCCCTGCACAGCATGGGCTTGCGTGGCTTGTGGTCACATAACAATTTGATGCTGGCGGCAATATTCCATGCATAGACGACGCGCACAAATATGGCGGCAAATTTCCACTCAAAGACGTCGACATAATTCCGTTGATTTGAGACGGCAAAATTCCACTCAAACATGTCGACACAATTCCGTTGGTTTGTAGCGACAATTCTTCACTCAAAGGCAATGGTACATTATCCAACAATACTGGCGCGGTGCTTGCATGCACTTGAGTCCCCGTTGCACGCTGTAGTTCTTTCTCCAAGGCGGCGATCCTCTGCATTAGGCTCGCAACTTGGGAATCGCTGGTGAGCGCTTCTCCAGTCTTGCTACTGGCTTGTTCGCACACTTCCTTCGTCACCGTCTTTGCGGTGGTACTCGCAGTGGCAACCTGCACACTCATACCTCCAGACACTGTGCTGGGTGTGTGTCGCGGTTGCAGCTCAGCAGACACTGTCCGCACTGGTGTCTGCGGTGGTCGTCTGTTCCATGTCGTTCAATCGGGGGCTTCTTCTGGGTGAATGTTGGGTTGGCATCAGCACACATACACTGCAGCTTCAACTGCTGCACCACGTCGGACCTCCAGCGCAAGTTTGCCTTGCAGACTCCAAGTTCACATTAACGGCGAATAAGCGAAACGCCGTACATGTGGTCTGCGAATATAAGAAAACGCCTGTCGCCTACGGAAGGGAAGTTGCTCAGAATACTCAAGGTTGACGACGATGGAAAATAGTAGTATTAGTAGTAGTAGTATTTTATTCCGTAGAAAATACAACTTAGTACAATATTAAGAATACAACTTAGTTCATACCGCAGTGACTTCCTCCCATTCCGCGTGCTCACGACAAGACACTCAAATTCCAATACGAGCGCTTTTATACATAAAGGTGTGACCAGCACGGTGGGGAAATACAATACCAAATGCTCATTCCAATGCTCTTTCGACTATCGATAAATTCTATAACTACGTTACTATTCGATTCTTAATTCGGCCCGCGACATTAACAACAGTAATGTTTTCCAATTTTAACTCCATAATTTTTTTTTCGATATATCGACACTTCATGTTCATATCGGTTTAACATCACTACTGTAAACGATTCGGAAAAATAAGAGCGTTTAGCCTTATCTTAGCGTTTTTGTTTATGTACGCATGTAAAAAGTTAAAGGTGAAATAAAGTTTTCAATTGCACATTTCGATAATTTTAAAGAAAACGGCGCTTACGATTATGAAAAATAGTAGGGCCTTCGGCACTTTACGTAAAAAGCTTCAGTCGTTGTGTACCCAAAAATAACTTTTTTTTTATAATCATATATTTAATTGAATATCCTCCTTCACAACGTTTTATATCAGAAATTCTTGAATTTAGAATTCTTGAATAAAAGTATTGTCTCTATGAAATTTTCAGGACTTAACAAGACCATTGAAATCTATGTGCGGCTCGGCCGCAAGTATGCGGTATTATTGTGTTTTTTTTTTGTTTTTGTATATTTGGGACGAGTGGGTGTAGTATTTAGAATCCGAAATATTTCTGATCTGGGTCTACTTTACGAGAACATAAAAAACCAAATTTGATGATAAACCAAGTCCTTAAATCGATTTCTACCGATTATAATGAAACGGGAGAAGATATCGAATGATAAAATTTACAAATTTGTTCTACGCATGGTTTAGGAGAATATATAGTAGTTTTTGAGACCGCTGCGTTCATACAGACGTTTAGACGGAAATACTGACGCTAAATCGACATAGCTCGTCGTCCTGATCAAGAATACATATACTTTATGGGGTCGGAGATGCTTCCGTCTGTCTGTTACATATATTTGCACAAAACCAATACACTCTATTTACCCATATCAATGGGTTCAGTTCAGGGTATAAAAAAAGACACAAACGTGCAAAAGCAGCTAGCAATATTTACGCATCTTGTCTTTTTTTTTTTGGCATTTTATACTTGTATATTTCACAAGTGCTAGGGTACATGTTTTAGTTGTTATTACACAGTGAACGAGTAATCCGCTGTCGGTAACACCCGACTGCAATGTTCTCACTTGTTTTTTGTATGTATGTATGAATGCAAAGGAGTTAAAATTGATGTAACAACTTGCCACTGGGTTCAGGGTATCTCCTAGTCGGGCACACCGACTTTTTGCATAACTGTATTTAGGGATTGTGTCAACTGATTTTTTTTGTCACTTTAAGAAAATTCAAATCAGCTGGTGGAATGGATTTTGAAATCATCAAACATCTGTTCTGTGAGTAGCTGACTTTGATTTGAGGTAAACAAACATTTTGTGAACAGGTTTAACAATAACAAAAGCTCCAGCTTCAGTGTTCTCAAAAATAACTTTATGCGATGTGCCGAATGCCCTATTTCGTATATACCATACGCAGACCATGCTATTCGAATAATTGATAAGCCGCACCGTTTTCTTACTATCGATATTTATTGATTTTTATTACCAGGTTTTTCGAGTATCTGAGAAACTATAAGAGCTAGAGCCTCCAAATTTGGTTTATTATGTTCTCGTAAAGGATACGCAGATTAAGAATTTTATCAGACCAGTAGGAGTTCACGTCGTTCTGATCAAGAATCTATATACTTTATGGGGTCGGAGATGCTTCCTTCTGGCTGTTTAAAAATCAACACATCTGCACAAGTATCAGGGTGTATCAGAATAACAATTAAGTATGAGAGCTTATACATATATATAGGTATTCGAGTAGTGTACAGAGAGAAATCCTTAGGAACGAGAGGCAGTGATATACTGGATATTGATTTGATTTAAATACCGCTTGAATGTTGCTGCTGCATGCTATAGAGGCCCAGCCCAATTGAATTATGTGGATGTGACCCCCTTGCGTGCCACCAGCATATTTAGTATCAGGTTCATTGTGAAAGCGTAGCGGTTGCACTGCAGTATATTGTCGTGAATGCGTAGTCCGGCCCAGGCATCGGGCGGGTCTCGTGCACCTCGGTCACTTAGATGGTAGATGTGCCGAATGGCCAATTTCGTAATTACCATACGCAGACCATGCTATTTCGAATTATTGATAAGCCGCACCGTTGTCTTACTATCGATATTTAATGATTTTTATTACCAGGTTTTTGGAAAGTATCTGAGAAACTATAAGAGCTAGAGCCTCCAAATTTGGTTTATTATGTTCTCGTAAAGGATACGCAGATTAAGAATTTTATCAAACCAGTAGGAGTTCTCGTCGTTCTGATCAAGAATCTATATACTTTATGGGGTCAGAGATGCTTCCGTCTGGCTGTTACGTACATTTGCACAAAATCAATACACCCTTTTTACCCATTTTCAATGTGTTCAGAGTGCAAAAATACTTTAAAGAATGAATTGTTATGTATGTATATTTAAAAATCAACACATCTGCACAAGTATCAGGGTGTATCAGAATAACAATTAAGTATGCAAGCTTATACATATATATAGGTATTTGAGTAGTGTACAGAGAGAAATCCTTAGGAACGAGAGGCAGTGAAATACTGGATATTGATTTGATTTAAATACCGCTTGAATGTTGCTGCTGCATGCTATAGAGGCCCAGCCCAATTGAATTATGTGGATGTGACGCCCTTGCGTGCCACCAGCATATTTAGTATTAGGTTCATTGTGAAAGCGTAGCGGTTGCACTGCAGTATATTGTCGTGAATGCGCAGTCCGGCCCGGGCATCGGGCGAGTCTCGTGCACCTCGGTCACGTAGATGTCGTGGTCCGTACAGACCTGCGGGCTTTTCTGTAGTTCTGATCAATGCCGTCACCTATTTTAAAACCATATTTGAGAATCGCTCGGCCTTTCTGGTCATAGTCCTTCTTCATCTGCAGCGTAATGGGTATTCTCAAACAATCCACTGCCGTTCCGGCCTGGTGCTGAAATGCCATTTTACCATTATTGCTGCTGTTCCACGTAAATTGCACAGAAGCCGACTAAATATTGTATTTGTTATTCTGCGCAAAAAAGAAAATAAGTCGCCGTCGCGTCTACTGCATCGCTAGTAGCTAGTTATGAACAATGTGAATAACGAACCAAGGTGACTTTCTTGTGGAACTCCGGAAGTGACACTAACAGGCTTAGAGACAAAGCCTTTAAAATAATCATTTTGAGTTCTTAGAGTTAAATAATTGGAGATCCAAAGAATTAAGTTATTTGGAAATCGCAAAAGGTGAAGTATATGCAGTACAACCGAATGATTAACGGCGTCAAAAGCCTTACTGAAATCAAATTTGTTTGCATTTTATTTTGAAATCCTTTGAAAACAAAAGATATGAATTCCCATTAGCTATTGGAAGTAGATGTATATTTCACATAACCATGCTGGCATGCTGAAATCATTGCGGACGGTATTCTGCGCTAGGGGCGAAGCTCAACGGACTGTGCAAAACCGGCTACCAATATATATGCGAACTTTTGAAGTTTTGCTAGGATAGTCCGGCCAGATCGAGTGATATACCGATCGAAACATAGCACAACATGTAATAGCTTATCTGGCTTATGAGATATAACTCTGTAAACTAGCGATGTAAAAAAAATCTAAATATTGATGTATCGATATTAACAGCAGCGATTTTTTCCAATTTTAACTCGATAATCTTTTTTTCCGATATATCGGCACATCGATGATTATCACCACGATTTTCTAGTCCGACTTAAAAAATCGATGTTCATTTCGGATTAACATCACTAATTTAAACATATATCATATCTATCTTTTTATTGCAGGCAGTATATACCACAATATCAGCAATTAACTTATAATATAATTGCAGACTCCCTTTCAATATCATATGTATCGAAACACATCGGAAAATTAAGATAATAAATAAATAATATTAAATAATCATTGGTTTTTTCATTAGCCGGCTCACAGTATGTACAACCTTTTTTCAGTACAGTAGCCGGCAAAGCCCATGATACTTTCCTATCCTCCGAGGGGGGCACCGCCGTCCCAATCAACCACTCGTCTGTCTCCTGATGAATAGAGGAAGCGACAGCGCTGTCCTTTTCTCTATCCACCGGGGGAACGCACTAGGGTGCGGCCGATCGGCTACTCGCATTACCCCTGGTGATGCACTGTCGTGCCAATTCGCCACTTGCTCGATACCCAAGGGTGCACCGCCGTACCAATAGCCGAGCGGAACACGATCGGCGCTCTGCCTCTTTTGTGCTCGCCAAGGACATAGAAAGGGAGACTTGCCTCCTTTCCTATACCCCGGTGTTGCAACGTCGTGCCAATTGACATTATCCTATGACATGCCAACGTTAAACGTCCCAGTAAAACGCATTGGCAAGGATTTGCCGAGGGACTGGTTCAAAGCACCGCGAACCGGAGATTACTCCAGACACCTTGCTGATACCCCGAACTGCAGGGTAGCGATAAATATAACGGGGCGACAGTTTTACTATGTGAACAACTCCCATACTTTTAAAAATACATCAAATGCGAATAGCTTGTAAATGAACATATTTGTAACTTCACTTATTTCAATTTGTGTGCGATTTTTATGAAGTTTTTAGCCATCCATGTACTATGTTTTTGGACGGAGAAGTTTAGGTCTCTAGCTTTTGTAGTTTTCAATATGGCTGCGTTCATATAGATGGACAGACGGACGGACAGACGGACATGGCGAAATCGACTCAGCTCGTCGTCCTGATCCAGAATATATGTATACTTTATGGGGTTGGATATGCGTCCTTTTGCCTGATACATGCATTTTCACAAAACCTTTTTACCCGTTTTCAATGAGCTTAGGGTATAAAAAGGTTGGGTTGTATATAGAAAAGATCAATAGGAAAATTGCATTTAAACTAGAATACAAAATACAAAAGAATACTTGGATATATCGTAAAATCTGTCTAAATGATTTTATTTCCTAATGTTCCCTATTTCAGCCTTAGTTTTTTTTGTGGATGTAGTTCCTAAAACTTCGAAATGTCTCTAAATGATTATATAACACTAGTTAACAAAATTAATTTGTATACTCGTTTACGAAGTGAAACTAGTATATTAGGTTTGTGCAATGTCCGCCACGTTGTCCGTTCGTCTGTCTGTCTGTCCGGATGAATGCAACTTTTTTCGGCGCTATTGAAGCTAGCGACTTGAAACTTGGAATATATACTTCTAGTTGATCCATAAAATCGCAATTCGATAAAAGGTGAATAGTTTTCACATTTTTTACAGTTAGAGTCAGCAAATTTGGTATGTAGATTGGTGGTGACCCCCACCCAAAGATTGTGACCTTGATATCAGAAAACCTATATCTCCCACACTTCCACAGGTGGACTCCCCAAATTTGGAAGGTAGATTACTCGTAATCCCCTCTAAAGATCGGTAAACAAATTCCAGCCACGCCCACTCCCGCCCCGCACAGTTTTAGAGCTAGAGTCTCTAAATTTTAATTTAATTTGTAGATTACTGATCCTTAAAACATTTTTTAAAATATTACGTCCCCACCCTCTGGGGGCGAGGTATATCGATAAAACCGACGTATCTCCTTCAGTCTTATAACAAGAGACCTATTCGGAAAAATTACTAATAACTTCCTCTAAAAATTGCAAAAAAAAAGTTTTGGATACGCGTGGGCGTGGCAAGTCGATAAAATCCTTATATCTTGGAGCAGGTAATTCATTTGCTGAAATAAATCCTCAAATTTTGTTTTAAACATATATAACGGATAAGTCTGACTTTCATAAACTACTAAGAAACCTATAGACTTATACCGAAATATGGCATATTCAAAAACGACTTATTCTGATATTTTTCTACCGCTCAAACAATGTAAAACATTGTTAGCAATATTACTCCTAACATAAATTATGATACCCCTTGTAGGTCGCACTGCGTTAGGTAATATATCGCAATCATGACGGACAACAACAGTAAACCCTGGAATGTCAATTTTTTCGTTTGAGTACGTTGAGTACGTTTCTCAATCTGATTTTGGAACTTATCACAGCTTTTGGCATGTTTAGGAAGAATAATATTTCGGATAATAAATAACCCCGAATCAGTTGTCGCTCTACTATAAGAAACGTATAGTGCAGTACATTGCATACGAGGGCAATCATGGACCACAACTTTGCAATTCGTTGCTTCCCGTTGTGGATGGTTATACCTTCTGGATGTACAACTAAAACTACCTACGGTTAATGGTAACTTGCTAATTTCTTTTATATTGAAAACTTTTATTTATTTCCTGACGGCTTCTAAAATTATATCTCTATTTGCGCATTTAAATGTGTATCTTTTATAATGGAATGGAATGGAATTCAACGGAATGGAGTTCAACGTTAGAGTATTCAAGTTGTCAGTTTGTTACATTTGACTATCGCGCCATTTAGTTATCGGTGACAAAGGCTACCCTGGTGGGGAAATTTTTCGAGGGGAGCAGCCCTGTTCATCGCTTGACGATTAGCGTGGTCCAGAGGACCAGAGAGACAGACGGTGGAGACTGCCGTTGAGATGACAGGCAGGATAAAAGAAAGAGGCGACAACACGTTTTTTTGGCGGGACGGCAACAAAGGGAATTATTCAAGTGTGGCCAGAAGAGGCAAATTCGAATTCAGAGTTATGCACAGGCGCACAGACCCCGTATAAAGAGTGATGTCTGTATTAAAGTTCGGCGTAAGTGTGAAAGTAAAAATGTCTGAATGTGTTGTAATTTAGTGTTTGTTTCCCACAGGTGGCCAACAACAGGTCACGCCGCAGTTTAATTTTGAGGCCCCATTTATTTTCACGCTGCTGCGGCCCAATATTGCCTTGGAGGACACATACGTACAACCTGCCTTCATGCACTGATGATTTTTTCTGATTGGAACCACCATAATCTTACCTCTCTGCGTCCTTACAAAACCGAGTGAGTGTGTTTCAGCAAAAGCCGACACCGCAACAATCTGCCTCGGCCCCTGTCGCCATAGCAGCCGCAGATCAGCCGCCCATATCGCGGCTACATAAATCGCATATGCGAGCATAATAGTGGCCCAAACAGTGGCACGTCCAAAATATCCTTTTGCGGCGACCAATAGGGCCGAACGAGCAGCGCTTGTAAGCCCAGATAATTGTTGCACGCCTGTCCACTTAGCTGTTAAGAAAGTTGCCTATTTATTTATCTATTTATTTATTTATTAATTTATCGTCCTATTTATATATATATATATATATCTCACATTCTGGCCACCAGTGCGAGGTAGAAGTACCTGTCTTATGTTGATCGACCCCCACCTCTTTTTACTTTTATTGGAGCTCCGATAGGGTAGGATAGGGATTGAGGAAAAGTTAAGCGACAGCACATCTGCGCCGTGCCCAATTTACAGTGGCATAAATCTACTCCTTCTCTGAATTCTTATTTTGGCAAAATTTCGCCTTTGTTCGTTTTTTTAATATTTACGCTTAAATTGTAAACGCCCGCCAAACAATAAGCACTGCCATCTAGTGGCCAGCCTGTTCAACTAACGTAAGAAAAGAAATGTTTATTTATTAAATTGTAATTGTGAGCGAAACAAACATGGTGTGTGAGTAACCGTGAGGGAGGGAGAGTCACCGAGACCATGAAATGAGTCGGCCGTCAGTTCCAATTAAAGGGAAATGGCATTCAAATTCAAATAGCCGTTGCAGGAAGGGCGGGTACGTCGTGGCCGATAACACCAGGCCTTCCAACTCGTACGAACATTTGTGTGTATGTAGGTACGTTCATGTGTAGTATTGTGAAGGTTGTATTGTTTTGGAATTTTGTACCGTCTAGGGCCAGGGTTGAGGTTACCCACCCCTGGGAATACTGAACTAGCTGAGGTTGCTCCCCCGAAACCACAAGACGTGTTACAAATATGGCTCCGAAGTTTTTTGAAAGCATCAGGATCACTGGAGCCGTGATCGTTAAAACTGGTTTCTGTGATTAGCAAGTCACGCGTGATGTATTAAAAAAAAAATATATATATATATATATAAATGAACCGAAACGGTGAGGCCTCGCAGAGCAGATGGCTACTCTCCGCGCCATTAGAAACCTCGGAAAACAAAAAGAATTTTTTTTTATCGTAATTGCGCGGGGAGTACCTTGAAGCGATTTTTGGTTGTTGTTTTTTTTTGCGATTAATGTTTTTTGTCATAGGCCTCATGTGACTTGTCTGGTTGATATGGCACAAGACAATTGCACCGAGGATATATTTAGATCGCGTCTAGATTGACGATGTGCCGGTACGTCACTCACGCTTTTGGAAGGCAGTGTAGTTTCCTACTGGGCACGAGAGTGGAAGCGACAACCTTGACGACGATAAAACTTGGATCCGGATAGGGATACATACACGGATAGGTGTCTGTCTCTTGTCAAGTATTGCGTGTGTTTCTCCTAATTTAAGTGTCGACGGAGGTATTCTATTGTGATAGGGTGACCCTTGGTACATTTATTAAGTAGCCATGCGCAGCACCCTACCGATAGGTATCGAGACGGCAACCAAATTAGGTACGAAACGTACAAATTGGAGAAATGTTAACTGGGGACCGTCAGCGCAGCTGACGATCGGATCAGTTAGTCTCATCTAAATGTATTGTTGTTTTCTTTGTTTGATCGGAAGACGTAGGTTGGAAAGACGGTCGATTCCGGCAGATGGTGATTCTCCCTTACATTGTATGATTGTTGTGAATTACTGTTTTGGTATTGTGTTTAGTTATTTGTTATTTATTTACGCGTACGAAAATAGTTTTTTTGGTAGCCAAGTACAAATATAGATATTATTATGACCGAAAGAGAGAATACGGGCTCTGTAGCCAGCCATTCCTATCCGCTGCGCTCAGGAACAGGTAATGTTGTGCATGAAGACTCTTGGGGAGAGGACGAAGTCACCGCCACGAGGGGCGTGGGATTGACGAGAGCTCCAACTAGGCCACCGGCGCCACCATGTTCCAGCAGAGCCTCTCTTTTCCAGGCCCATGAGACCTATAGACAGTCCATGGAATCAGGCATAGCGCAGGCATTTAGGGAGGAGATCAGGTGGGGGTTCCAAGAGATGATGAAGGCCATCAACGATATGGCCAGACCCACTACACCGCCGGGGAGTCACAGCCAGCTTATTTCTGAGACCGTCAAGGAAAATATAGGCCCAAGTCAGCCATCGGGCACGGCGCATTAGGGCGCTGTCCCGAAAAGACACCCTTGCGCCACACCAGTTCCCAGACCACCGCCGAAGCCAGAGAGGTCGAATACCTCGAGTGGACTGAGTGGAGGACAAGGATGGGATTGGCGTAATCTGGGCCCGGACAGTAGGCTACTGGAAAATAGGAGAGCCTGAGAGTTTAGGCAGGCGACAACTGGAGGGGAAGATCGCAGGGACGGAAGCCACGGGCGACCATCTCCCAGACCACCCTCAGGTCCGCCTTGGGTCAAAGTAGACAAATGGGAAGTGTGCTTTGACGGGTCGAACGACCGGGGATCCGTTGAAGACTTTGTCTTCAAACTGGAGTACCTTCAGAGGCAATTCCAATGTCCTTGGGACGAGGTCCTGAGAAACTTTCACGTGCTGGTAACTGGGCGGTCCAGAGAGTGGTACTGGCTACATGTGAGGCAGCGGCCGGTGATTAATTGGGCTTTATTAGGAAGGTTTAGAGGCAGCTGGGATAGCGTGGATCGGATGCAGGAGCTAAGGCAACGACAACAGCTCCCTGGAGAGTCTGTGAATGACTTCATCCTGGCGATGACGGCAATGGCATCACGATTAGAAGCTCCACTCCCGAGTCGAGGCTGATAAAGCTTATAAAGAAAGGCTTGAGAGACTCCATAGGGCGCTACGTCTACTCCATGGACGTGGACTCGGTAGATCATTTGCGGGAAGAGTGTAACGAGACCGAGGCGAGTTTGGGTCAGCGTAGTAGTCGTGCAGCATACGGCACGGATCCAAGATATGCGGGGCAGGACAAGCCGTATGTATGTATGAAGATTATCCTGCCGACGAGCCTAGGGCCGAGCCGCAAATCGAGGAGATGAAAATGAAGTCGGCAAGCCTGAGACCGGGGTGCTGGAACAGCGGCCATCAGGGACACGATTGGAGGGATTGCTTAAACGATCAGCGTAGGATATTTTGAGTGCGTGGGAAACGGCAGAGTGGACGTGACCAGAGTGGGAGAGGCGCGTTCACGAATGGGTTCCGGGAAGTAGTGGAAGATAGGCCGACAGCAAAAACAATATCAATATCAGCATGTAAAATAAGAATTTCAGACACCTACCCTACGAAGAAAGGATAAGGGCGTATAGGTTAGCTTGAAATACGATTTTGAGGCATGGCAGCTTGGCGGGATGCGATTAGTCACTCGAAAAGTGAAAAAGACACGCGACCGATTCACAAGACGACGCTCGGTGAGAAGAAAAGTGGTTGAGTCCGTTAAAGAGGGGAGAAACTCGATTCGAGAGTGTTTGCGGAGGTCAGCATCGAAGGCGTAGGTATTGCTGGACTCTTGGACACAGGGTACTCAGTAAGTCTCCTGGGGCATGGCTCTCGCGAGTTTTTAGCCGAGATCGGGGTACCGATGGAGAGATTCGTGTTCAGGGTGAGAACTGCGTCGGGCGAGGATCGATCCATTATAGGCCGTGTACGGGCAAAAGTTGTGTAGAATGACTGGGAGGAGACAATGACGTTCTACATCTGCCCGTACTTGGAGGAAAAATATCAAGAATTATAGGCAGAAGCTTGGGACCTGGGAAGCGACGAGAAAAGTCGGCTGGACTCAGTTAAAGAAGAGTTTTTGGCTTTTGAGAAGGTAGGACTGGGGAAGACGACTGTGGAAACGCATAGGATCCAAGGGACGACACCGGTAAAAGACCGCCATTATCCGCTATCTCCGGCGATGCAGGAAGTTGTCTGTGGCGAGGTAGACAAGATGTTGGCCTTGGGAGTCATCGAAGTCAGTAATAGTCCGTGGAGTAACAGCACTACAATTGTGCGAAGGCTGGATAAAAATCGTTTCTGCTTAGATGCGCGCAAGCTCAACGCTGCTACCGTCAAAGACGCCTATCCACTTCCATGCATCGAGGGTATACTTTCGCGGATCGATCAGACTTTTTATATTTCTAGCGTTGACCCAAGTTCGCATTCTGGCAATTTGAGTTGGAGGAAGGCAGCAAAGCATACACGGCCTTTACAGTGCCACGGCGCCCGCTCTATCAATTTGTCATGATGTTCTTCGGACTTTGCAACGCCGCTCAGTTACTATGCCGCCTAATGGACAAGGTAATCCCCACGCAGCTCAGGTCAAACGTGTTCGTTTATCTGGATGATCTTTTGATTATCGCTCCGGACTTTGAGACGCACTTAAAATACTTAAGGCTGCTGACACAAAGTCTGCGGGAGGCAAACTTGACAATCGGGCTAAAAAAATCCAAGATCTGCTTTAAGAGTCTCAAGTATCTCGGATTTATAGTAGGCGAAGGCACCTTACGAACCGACCCTGACCGCGTAGCAGCAATTCGGCGAATCCCGGAACCTCGATCCGTCAAAGAAGTGCTCAGTTTTCTGGGAACCGCGGGATTGTACCGCCTGTGCATCAGAAACTTTGCGGAAATAGCAGCACCACTTACGGAGGTACTGAAAGGGAGTCCGAGAAGGAAATTCCATTTGAGTCCTGAAGCAGCGAAAGCCGTGCGTGAATTAAAAGGGGCGCTTACATCCGCTCCTGTATTGGTTCACGCTGACTTCTCGCGTAGGTTTTTTGTGCAGTGCGATGCATCTCATTTCGGAGTTGGGGCGGTACTGTTCCAAATCGATGCCGAGGGCAACGAAAGGCCAATAGCGTTCTTCTCCGCCAAGATGGATAAACTCCAGGTCAATTACTCGGTGACGGAGAAAGAATGTCTTACCGCGGTATTGGCTGTCCAAAAGTTCAGGCCGTACATCGAAATGATGCCATTCACGGTAATCACCGATCACGCCAGCCTCAAATGGCTCATGTCATTGCGAGATTTGGACGGTCGATTAGCTAGATGGTCTCTACGCATGCAGCACTTCGACTTCCAGATCGAGCACAGGAAAGGGGCGGACAATGTTGTTGCTGACACTTTGTCACGCAGTGTCGCCGAAGTGTCGCTGGATTTAGAGCAGTTGCTGGGGATACAGACAGTAGCGTTTGAGTCGGATGAGTATCGAGAGATCTTGGAAGAGGTGCGCAAGAATCAGGATCGATTACCAGATTTACAGGTACAGGAGGGACTTTTGTACAAACAGACGGGGTTCGAAAAGCTGGAAGATGAAGTCGAGGGCACACTGAAGAAGCTGTGGGTGCCAGGGGCGCTAGGTTCGACGCTGATAGAGCAGGCTCATGAAGACGCGAAGGCATCTCATGGAGACGTAGCAAAAACGCTCCATTTGCTGAGAAGGCAATTCTACTGGCCCCACATGGCAGCTCAGGTGCGAGAATACGTAGGCAGATGTGAGGTATGCAAGGACACGAAAGCGCCGAATCACCGGATGCAAGTTTCGATAGGGCACGATGCGAAGACGGAACGGCCCTTCCAGAAAATATATATTGATTTTCTGGGAAAGTATCCGCGGTCGAAGAGGGGTCACGCCTGGATATTCGTAGTCGTCGATCATTTTTCGAAATTTAAGTTCCTGAAAGCCATGAAAGATGCCACGGCAGACAACGTAGTTGAATTTCTGGTGCACGAAATTTTTTTTAAATTCGGTGTCCCTGAGACGATTCACTCAGACAACGGCCGACAGTTCGTGTCAAAGAAGTTCGAGAACATGATCGCCGTTTTTTTAATCCGTAACATGAAAACAGCCATCTATTCTCCCCAGAGCAATGCAGCTGAGCGCGTCAATCGCACAGTGTTTGCGGCGATCCGTTCATATTTGGAGCAAGACCATCGGGAGTGGGATGCATTTCTGCCCGAAATCGAGGTAGCGATCCGCATTGCAGTCCACTCTGCAACTGGGGTAACACCGTTTTTTGCAGTCTTTGGCCAAACTTGCACGGAAGTTACGGTCCCTGGGCGAACACCCGATCTCAGATTTGGGGGTGCAGGATAAAATCCGGCTAGTGCACGAACAGGTGAAACAGCACCTACACAAAGCATTCGAGCGCAGTCGACAGCAGTACGATAAGCGTGTGCGCAGGTTTCACGCGGTGCCAGGCCAAGAAGTGTACAGGCGAAACTTTGTACTGAGTGACTTCAGTAAGGCTTTCAATGCCAAATTCGCCAGGAAGTTCCGCAAATGTCGGGTCGTCAGAGCCGTCGAAAACAATGCCTATGAGGTGGAAGATGGAGCCGGAAGATCGTTGGGTGTTGTCCATACAAAGAGTCTGAGGGTGTAGAGAGGAGGTAAGATGGGTGTGGCCTACGTTGGGCGTTCCGTTATGGTGGGGCAACCAGGCGAACGGAGTCAACAAATGCGCAGGGCAATTTTAACCGTTCATGGCGGCGCATAGCTCCAATTTGCCGTGTGGTGTTGCATTTGACTATCGCGCCATTTAGTTATCGGTGACAAACGCGACACTGGTGGTGAAATTTTTCGAGGGGAGCAGCCCTGTTCATCGCTTGACGATTAGCGTGGTCCAGAGGACCAGAGAGACAGACGGTGGAGACTGCCGTTGAGATGACAGGCAGGATAAAAGAAAGAGGCGACAACACGTTTTTTTGGCGGGACGGCAACAAAGGGAATTATTCAAGTGTGGCCAGAAGAGGCAAATTCGAATTCAGAGTTATGCACAGGCGCACAGACCCCGTATAAAGAGTGATGTCTGTATTAAAGTTCGGCGTAAGTGTGAAAGTAAAAATGTCTGAATGTGTTGTAATTTAGTGTTTGTTTCCCACAGGTGGCCAACAACAGGTCACGCCGCAGTTTAATTTTGAGGCCCCATTTATTTTCATGCTGCTGCGGCCCAATATTGCCTTGGAGGACACATACGTACAACCTGCCTTCATGCACTGATGATTTTTTCTGATTGGAACCACCATAATCTTACCTCTCTGCGTCCTTACAAAACCGAGTGAGTGTGTTTCAGCAAAAGCCGACACCGCAACGATCTGCCTCGGCCCCTGTCGCCATAGCAGCCGCAGATCAGCCGCCCATATCGCGGCTACATAAATCGCATATGCGAGCATAATAGTGGCCCAAACAGTGGCACGTCTAAAATATCCTTTTGCGGCGACCAATAGGGCCGAACGAGCAGCGCTTGTAAGCCCAGATAATTGTTGCACGCCTGTCCACTTAGCTGTTAAGAAAGTTGCCTATTTATTTATCTATTTATTTATTTATTAATTTATCGTCCTATTTATATATATATATATATATCTCACATTCTGGCCACCAGTGCGAGGTAGAAGTACCTGTCTTATATTGATCGACCCCCACCTCTTTTTACTTTTATTGGAGCTCCGATAGGGTAGGATAGGGATTGAGGAAACGTTAAGCGACAGCACATCTGCGCCGTGCCCAATTTACAGTGGCATAAATCTACTCCTTCTCTGAATTCTTATTTTGGCAAAATTTCGCCTTTGTTCGTTTTTTTAATATATACGCTTAAATTGTAAACGCCCGCCAAACAATAAGCACTGCCATCTAGTGGCCAGCCTGTTCAACTAACGTAAGAAAAGAAATGTTTATTTATTAAATTGTAATTGTGAGCGAAACAAACATGGTGTGTGAGTAACCGTGAGGGAGGGAGAGTCATCGAGACCATGAAATGAGTCGGCCGTCAGTTCCAATTAAAGGGAAATGGCATTCAAATTCAAATAGCCGTTGCAGGAAGGGCGGGTACGTCGTGGCCGATAACACCAGGCCTTCCAACTCGTACGAACATTTGTGTGTATGTAGGTACGTTCATGTGTAGTATTGTGAAGGTTGTATTGTTTTGGAATTTTGTACCGTCTAGGGCCAGGGTTGAGGTTACCCACCCCTGGGAATACTGAACTAGCTGAGGTTGCTCCCCCGAAACCACAAGACGTGTTACAAATATGGCTCCCAAGTTTTTTGAAAGCATCAGGATCACTGGAGCCGTGATCGTTAAAACTGGTTTCTGTGATTAGCAAGTCACGCGTGATGTATTAAAAAAAAAATATATATATATATATAAATGAACCGAAACGGTGAGGCCTCGCAGAGCAGATAGCTACTCTCCGCGCCATTGGAAACCTCGGAAAACAAAAAGAATTTTTTTTTATCGTAATTGCGCGGGGAGTACCTTGAAGCGATTTTTGGTTGTTGTTTTTTTGCGATTAATGTTTTTTGTCATAGGCCTCATGTGACTTGTCTGGTTGATATGGCACAAGACAATTGCACCGAGGATATATTTAGATCGCGTCTAGATTGACGATGTGCTGGTACGTCACTCACGCTTTTGGAAGGCAGTGTAGTTTCCTACTGGGCACGAGAGTGGAAGCGACAACCTTGACGACGATAAAACTTGGATCCGGATAGGGATACATACACGGATAGGTATCTGTCTCTTGTCAAGTATTGCGTGTGTTTCTCCTAATTTGAGTGTCGACGGAGGTATTCTATTGTGATAGGGTGACCCTTGGTACATTTATTAAGTAGCCATGCGCAGCACCCTACCGATAGGTATCGAGACGGCAAACAAATTAGGTACGAAACGTACAAATTGGAGAAATGTTAATTGGGGACCGTCAGCGCAGCTGACGATCGGATCAGTTAGTCTCATCTAAATGTATTGTTGTTTTCTTTGTTTGATCGGAAGACGTAGGTTGGAAAGACGGTCGATTCCGGCAGATGGTGATTCTCCCTTACATTGTATGATTGTTGTGAATTACTGTTTTGGTATTGTGTTTAGTTATTTGTTATTTATTTACGCGTACGAAAATAGTTTTTTTGGTAGCCAAGTACAAATATAGATATTATTATGACCGAAAGAGAGAATACGGGCTCTGTAGCCAGCCATTCCTATCCGCTGCGCTCAGGAACAGGTAATGTTGTGCATGAAGACTCTTGGGGAGAGGACGAAGTCACCGCCACGAGGGGCGTGGGATTGACGAGAGCTCCAACTAGGCCACCGGCGCCACCATGTTCCAGCAGAGCCTCTCTTTTCCAGGCCCATGAGACCTATAGACAGTCCATGGAATCAGGCATAGCGCAGGCATTTAGGGAGGAGATCAGGTTGGGGTTCCAAGAGATGATGAAGGCCATCAACGATATGGCCAGACCCACTCCACCGCCGGGGAGTCACAGCCAGCTTATTTCTGAGACCGTCAAGGAAAATATAGGCCCAAGTCAGCCATCGGGCACGGCGCATCAGGGCGCTGTCCCGAAAAGACACCCTTGCGCCACACCAGTTCCCAGACCACCGCCGAAGCCAGAGAGGTCGAATACCTCGAGTGGACTGAGTGGAGGACAAGGATGGGATTGGCGTAATCTGGGCCCGGACAGTAGGCTACGGGAAAATAGGAGAGCCTGAGAGTTTAGGCAGGCGACAACTGGAGGGGAAGATCGCAGGGACGGAAGCCACGGGCGACCATCTCCCAGACCACCCTCAGGTCCGCCTTGGGTCAAAGTAGACAAATGGGAAGTGTCCTTTGACGGGTCGAACGACCGGGGATCCGTTGAAGACTTTGTCTTCAAACTGGAGTACCTTCAGAGGCAATTCCAATGTCCTTGGGACGAGGTCCTGAGAAACTTTCACGTGCTGGTAACTGGGCGGTCCAGAGAGTGGTACTGGCTACATGTGAGGCAGCGGCCGGTGATTAATTGGGCTTTATTAGGAAGGTTTAGAGGCAGCTGGGATAGCGTGGATCGGATGCAGGAGCTAAGGCAACGACAACAGCTCCCTGGAGAGTCTGTGAATGACTTCATCCTGGCGATGACGGCAATGGCATCACGATTAGAAGCTCCACTCCCGAGTCGAGGCTGATAAAGCTTATAAAGAAAGGCTTGAGAGACTCCATAGGGCGCTACGTCTACTCCATGGACGTGGACTCGGTAGATCATTTGCGGGAAGAGTGTAACGAGACCGAGGCGAGTTTGGGTCAGCGTAGTAGTCGTGCAGCATACGGCACGGATCCAAGATATGCGGGGCAGGACAAGCCGTATGTATGTATGAAGATTATCCTGCCGACGAGCCTAGGGCCGAGCCGCAAATCGAGGAGATGAAAATGAAGTCGGCAAGCCTGAGACCGGGGTGCTGGAACAGCGGCCATCAGGGACACGATTGGAGGGATTGCTTAAACGATCAGCGTAGGATATTTTGCTATCGCTGTAGAAAGCCGGACACCTTCGCACCGAAATGTCTAGAGTGCGTGGGAAACGGCAGAGTGGACGTGACCAGAGTGGGAGAGGCGCGTTCACGAATGGGTTCCGGGAAGTAGTGGAAGATAAGCCCGACAGCAAAAACAGTATTATGATGAGCATGCAAAATATAAATTTAAGGCACCTACCCTACGAAGAAAGGATAAGGGCATATACGTTAGCTAGGAAAAAAATGTTTAGGCACGGAAGCTTGACTCGCAAAGTGAAAAAGGCACGCGATCGATTCAAGAGACGACGCTCGGTGAGACGAAAAGTGGTTGAGTCCGTTAAAAGAGGGGAGAAACTCGATTCGAGAGTGTTTGCGGAGGTCAGCATCGAAGGCAAATGTATTGCTGGACTCTTGGACACTGTGGCCTCAGTCAGTATCTTGGGGCGTGGCTCTCGCGAGTTTCTAGCCGAGATCGGGGGTACCGATAGAGCGATACGTGTCCAGGGTGCCAACGGCTACGGGCGAGGATCGATCCATTATAGGCCGAGTACGCGCAAAAGTTGTGTATAAGGACAGGGAGAAGAACATGACGTTCTACATCTGCCCGTACTTGGAACAGCAGGCATATCTCGGAATCGATTTCTGACGTAACTTCGGATTAGCTCCTGACGTTGTAGGCTCGGGCAAGCCAAACGAGTCGATCGTAGTGGAACCGAACGTAGTTGAGGAAAAAGAGCATTACGTGGAAGTAAAATATCAGGAATTAGAGGCGGAAGCTTAGGAATGGGAAGGGAAGGGAAGGGAAGAAAAGTCGGCTGGAGTATTAAAGTTGTCAATTGCCGCATTGGTACTAAAAGGGTGAAATACATCATCTGCCACCGCCGATGACTGACATATGCGGAACCCGCCAAGACTAATGTCATCGATTGACATGATATCCGAGGCCATTTAAAGCAGTAGCAAATAATTGGTCCTCCCATTGTCGCATGATTTCTGAGAGCTCAAAATACTTGAAAAGATCCCACAGAGATGACGCTTAAATGTCATTGTAGGGGATCATAAGAGTTAGATCCCCTAAGACTATGACTAAAATAACACCGAATGAAGAAATATTTTTTTTAATTAGTTTTAGGCGGGAGTCCAACTAGGATAACATATTATATCCTACCATATATATTACATCTATAATAATAAGTTTAAGGTCTATTAACTTTCAATGCAATGTATTGACTAAATCATTACGAAAGGCCGTTAAATCTGAACAAGATTGATTTCTGGTAGAGAAAACATGGCATGCAGTGTTGATCCGCTGATTCCGAAACATTACGGACAAAGATTGAAAAATTACTGATATAATTCGACTTTTGGCTATACCAGCACCATCTCCAACAAATTCGTAAAATACGGCATTTGGCATTGTGCAAAACATGTGTATGGTGTGTCTTCGGCTTTAAATTAAGAGACCTGCCAATCTTTCAGCCGAATCTAGGAAGTTCTTTTGATCAGACGTTGCTATCTTCTGAGTCTGCAATATTATCGGTATCATTAATGTTTAATGCATTTAAATGAGGATTTATTTCGGGCAATCCTAACACTCTAAATATCTCATCTACTGCATCTTGATTGTCACTATTTTCCTCTCTTTCTTCCTGAACTGCATTGTCGAGCATCCTGAAGCATATTATTATCTAAACTGTTATATTTTCTACGCTTGCTCCCGATCAACTTCTTATTTTGACTACAAAGTAATTCGCAATCCCCAAGCACTAAGTCTACATTCTCGACCCTCAAAGGGAATTATAACATAAGTATCTCCCTTAAGTAAATGCTTCTATCAGTATTAATATTAAATATCCTATATTTAATTATAATGGGAGTGAACATTTTCTTTAGAAAGCCTCTAGCATCGCGAAGTGCGTAAACTAATGATTAAGAAGACCTCGGTGTTTCTATATCATCTGCATCATCAATATAGTGACGAGTCCCACTATGCTTTTCGCTAAAACTATAAAAAGCTGCAAAATCGGCAAAGCATACATTTTCTAAAGCGTCGGGACGGTGAACATAATGGTCTAAAAGTCCTAGTTCAAATATTGATGTTGAGTCATGGGATAAATTTTACAACTGTTTCCTGGACTTAAGTATCCTAACCCGTTGCTCTGGCAATAAAGTACTTATATATACTTTAGCGTTATTGTTTTCGGACAAAGGCATACCTAAACGGCAGATGGTTTTCTGGGCAGATATCTCTGTACCCGAAAATAGTTAATGGCCTATATGTTGTGTAAACGGCTAAGAATTTTGTGTTTTCATTTCGATAATTCTAGTGTTGTATGAGGTAGTAAATCGGGTAAAGCACGTCAGCGATATTTAATCGCCCAAGCGCAAGAGAAGATAGTTCTAAGTAAATAAAATCTTAAGATGGACGGACAAAACGACAGATTGTAAAATTAAGAGAAATAAAGAAAACGTTAAAATCTACCACCATTCGACATCAAATTTGTTTTAAAAATAGACAAATTTACGAATCCGGTGTAGGGTTCACCATTTAATGTAATAATATATAATCAAATTAAGTAAATCCGAATTGCTGGGCCTGTTGGGTGAGAGAAAAGTTCCCGTTGGCATTGAGGCGTCAATTTATCAACTGCGTTCTATTGCAAAATCCCCTTTTCGCCAGTGCTAGCAAATTTACCCGATATGCAAGTAAACGAATGGAATCGAGCAAGTTCGAACACGTCGGGTACAGAAGCTGAACTTGACGGCAGAAGCTGAACTTGGCGGCAGCAGGTGAACTTACAGCTACTATGAGCCAACTCAACTTGTACACTGCTCGAAAAAACCTAGCTGAGTTGAAAGCGCGTGTTGCTGAACTGGAAAGCAGTGCAGATGTAATCGATCAACGCCGTCGTGTTGATATAAGTGATATCGACCGTTCCGTTCTTTTCTGGAGACGACCACATATCCGTTGACATTTGGACCCGAGAGCTCGAAAAAGCGGCCAGTGTTTATAAGCTCATCGACAGCCAATGCTGGTCGCTCGCCAATCGGCTGTTACGCGTATCTGTCAGGGAGTATATGCTGTATGAGAAGACAACTACATGGGGTGAGCTACGGGGAATTACCCCTGATTACAGTTTTTGGATTAGGACTGTCCAACCAATGTCCAACCACGAAGTTGTCCGCCGACTACAAAACCGTCCGTTGGAAAAGGGGTGAATCCCTTTTGCAATATTTCATCGCTAAGCGGAACATCTCCCAACAGGGCAAGTTCGAGGAGGCGGTCGTTGTAAAATATATAGTTGATGGCATTGAGGATCGTACCGGATACGCCGCTTCGTTACATTACTGCACTTCGTTAGACGAATTGCGTCAGAGGATAATGCGCTACCAAAACGTGTTGCCGTACAGAAGAAAGAGTACACTCCTCGTGTACCTGTCGCTGCTCGTGTACCCAATGGTGCCACTGCTAATGGAAGTCGTGAGATGGGACGCTACAATTGCCGCCAGATGGTGCATAGCAGCAAGGAGTGTCGGCGTGCCAAGAGACCGGGAAGAGGCTCCTTTAACTGTTTTCAAACAGGATACCAATATCGGCAGTGCCCAAAGCACAGCCAAACTGCCGCCATGGATACTAAGGAGCATGCAGAGCTTATTGATGATAAATCGTTTGTCCATTTAGTAAATTTAAGAATACCTTTCTGCCTTATTCGCAAGTAAATCTCTATTTTCACAATCGACATTGAATGGAGAAGAGTCGATTCCGAGGACTTAGGGGCAATTCAATATTGACTTACGGAAAAGTGAAGTTTTTTGTTTTGTTTAAAAAAGAATATTATGAAATTTAAGTTTTTCTTATTCCGGATTTATTCTCAAATTATTCAAACTTAAACTCGTCATGTGTAATGGTTTAAAAGAATGTGAACAAAATACAATTTCAGTTAATAACACAATTGCAGTAGTTTATAAATCAGTTGGTGCACCCCTGTTTTCTCTAATTTAAAACTATAATAATATGTATGATTATATTGATTCAAAAGACTTGGATAATAATTGTGATGACGCCTCTATAAACATGAATAAATCACAGGCCGAGTCTTTTCGATGTTGGCTTAGCGAAATGTAGTCCGTTTGTTCCGTATCGTTGGATGAAACTGTAGACGTAGGCTGTGAATTTGGAATTAACATAATGCAAATGTGCAGGGAAGTTGTAAATGGTCATTATGTTAGCAAATTTTCTCCGGGTCATGGACCACCAAAGTGTGAGATGAGTATACACTTGACTGATACAGCCCCGTTTTACAGTGCCCCTAAGAGACTGTCGTATCATGAGAGAGGAATAGTAACAGATAACGTGAGTGAGCTGTTAGCAAGTGAAGTGATGCAACATAGTAATTCTGCATACGCGCCAGCTGTAATCCTTGTTAAAAAGAAAGATGGTAAAGTTCGAATGTGTGTTGATTACCGTGGATTAAACAAGAAAACCGTTCGAGATAATTTTCCGCTGCCACTGTTTTTGACTGTTTAGAATGTCTAGAAGGAAAGTCCGTATTCTCTACAATAGATTTAAGAAGTGAATTTCAACATGTAGGAGTAGAAAAGGATTCGGTTAAATATACCGCATTTGTGACTCCTGATGATCAGTTTGAATACCTAAGGATGCCGTTTGGTCTCAAAAATGGACCTGCCCTGTTTCAAAGGTTCATTTCCAGTGTATTGCAAGACATGGTCATGCGTCCACAAATTATGGTATATATGGATGATATTATTTTAGCCTTGTTGAAACCGAATTGCATACGTACGCAAGTTTGCGTGGCTTTGGTGCTGTGCTGATGCAGCGGCAAAGCGACAATAAAATGCACCCTGTATTCTTTTACTCTCGAAAAGCAACAGCTGCTGAGTCGCGCTATCACAGCTTGAGACATTGGCGATAATTTATGCACTGCGTCGATTCCGTGCGTACCTGGAGCATCGTCCCTTTTTGATATTAACCGATTGCAGTTCCCTAGTGCAGACCTTAAAGAAGAAGTCCATCAATCCCCGTATAGCCCGTTGGTCGTTAGAATTAGAAGGATATAACTTCTCGATAACTTATCGACCCGGTTCGAGTATGACTCACGTGGATGCGTTGAGTAGGCAACCTAAAATATTAGAAGAGGTTAAAGAAGATATTGTTGATCCGTGCACCGTTTCTAAACTAGTTCATTCCGATAGCCCTCATTATTCCATAGAGAAAAGTTCACCGTTAGATGATCCCCGAAAAACCTGAGCCTGTGTGTGAGCTTAAAGCGCTACATAAATCCGACGAGCTGGCAAACGCCGTAGCTCCAAATGTTCCGAGTGTCTAGACCGAGCCGAATATATGTCTGAAAGATTTGGTGCCGGTGATTGGTGCTACACCCGATGATGCAGATTTCCTACTACAAACGGAGCAGATAAGGGACGCAGACATCTGCAAATTACGTGAAAGGTTGGAATAGGTTGTATAGTCAACGGCTTCGAGGTAATTGTTTGGCATCGTTTATAGGATAAATATTAATGACGAATTATGTTTGTATACCCCTAGTCATCTACAGGACGTTTTAATAAGGAAGTGCCATGAAAAGCCACCTTGCTGCTGATAAATGTGTAAGTAGCCTGAAGGAGAAATATTGGTTTCCTCTGATGAGATCCAAAGTCGATATGCACATTCAGAACTGTTTGCCGTGTATCTTACATTCCGTCCCAAGAACAGTACATAATCGAACCTTGCATAGTATACCTAAAACGCCAATACCTTTCGATAATATCCATATAGACCATTTACCTCGAAGAGGAAGTATTTGCTAGTAGTTAGTGATGCGTTCACTAAATTTGTCAAATTGTATCCCGCTAATACAACTAGTTCTCAAGAAGTGAATGCCGCGATAGAAAAATATTTTTAATGCTATAGTCGTCCCCGACGAGTCGTGTCTGATCGGGATACTTGCTTCACATCCTTTGAGTTTGCTAGATTCCCTGAAGACAGAAATATTGAAAATATCAAAATCGCAACCGGCGCCCCGCAAGCTAATGGACAAGTCGAACGAGTCAAACGCGTTTTGACTCCAATGTTAGGCAAACTATCTGAACCGTTAGACCAGTCAGATTAGCACAAGCTGATTAATCGAGTAGAGTTCGCTATTAACAGCTCTGTACAGTGTAGCATTGGCAAAACCCCTTGTATGTTGCTGTTCGGATGACCTAACAGAATACCTTGAGGACAAGATTAGTTCTAGACAAGTTCGTGATCTGCCTTCTATTAGACAGGAAGCTGGTGCAAATATCCAAAAGTATCAAGAACGAAACGAAACTCAATATGCCCTGATCACAATGCTCCACCCGAATATAAAATAGGAGACTTTTTATCTATCCGTAACGTAGATACCACTTCCGGAGTCACCCAGTTACCTAACAGGGGTATTCTCGAGCCATCGAGACTTAAGCCGTGGGTTCAAGCATGTGTTAAAACAATAAGTTTATAAGTCTATGTGTTTCATTGTATAGATCGAGGTCGATCAATTGTTAGGTTGGTCGGATGTAAACGGCTAAGTATTTAGTATTTTCAGTTCGATAATTCTAGTGTTGTATGCGATAGTAAATCGGATAAAGGGCGTCAGCGATAGTTAATCGCCCAAGCGCAAGAAACGATAGTTCTCAGTAAATAAACTGGTGTGCAAGGGGACTAACGTGTAATTATTACTTGAATAATACGAGCCATATCTGCACACACTCTTAGAAGTGCGACTATACTCTCCTCGTGAGGGCGACAGGTCCTTGGTATGGTCATGTCTCTGCCAAGGATGCTGACTAATGGTAATCGGGCAAAGATAAGACAGCTCTTCAGAATATTACCCCAATCCAAGGTGGAACAGCATATGCCGAAGGATTCATGATCGAGAGGGTGCTCGGCCGTTAGTATGCGGACTCTGGGTACCTGTCGCCCTCCAGTTTTTTTTTTTCGACCTCCCGCTGTGGACGGGCTATGCCGCGGGCGATATCCCCTTCCCGTTCACTCGCGGGATTCAAAACGAACCAAACTTTTCAAAAAAACAATGAGGCTTCAACCTGCACGGTTGAGCCTACTTCTGGCACCGCAGCTGTAGGGCTGCCGGCCTCGACCCTGCCAAGCGGTGACATTGGTCACCAAGGGGAGGATCCGGAAAGACCACAAAATTCCTTGGATAGAGAGTTGGAGTGTGCCACTTTCTCGTCGAGAAAAAGTTTGTCCCGGCAGGGTCCGATAGAAGCATTGGTCTCTGAATCGGACTCTGACGTCACATTCACCGATCTCGACGAAGCATCCAGCGATCAGATTTTCCCGGCCCTGCTGCAACACAGCCTAGAAGGTATTCTTAGTCCACTAATTGGTCTACTTAGGGCGAGCTTCACTTGGGGGTACATTCCGCTATCTTGGAGGGAGGTAAATGTGGTTTTCATTCCCAAGCAAGGAAACCGTCCCTTGGATCAACCTAAGTCGTATAGATTAATTAGCCTTACATCCTTTCTGCTTAAGACCGCAGAACGCCTGTTGGACTTTCATATCCGGTGCAGATTGCAAGATACCAATCCGCTGCACCATACACAATTCGCCTACATCAAAGGCAGATCGACAGAGGTCGCTCTACATCAGATAGTCAGTAAGATTGAAAAGTCATTCGAGGCGAAGGAAATTGCTTTGTGCTCCTTCCTAGACGTCGAAGGGGCCTTCGACAACACTGGCTATCAGTCAATAACCAGGGCGTTAGCATCTAGGGGGTTGACCCCTTCTCTATGACCTGGATAGAGAGGCATTAGATCTTCACTTCACCACTGTCCGCATCCGAGCGGTCAAAGCGTGTCTACAGGGCGAGGTTCTATCTCCCCTTCTTTGGTCCCTAGTGATAGATGAACTACTGGAGAAACTATCGGAGCTAGGCATCGATACCATAGGGTATGCAAATTAATAAGATTATGTGTTATGTTTGAAACTGATTTATTTATTGATTATGATGTAATTAAACACGTCTTCGTTTGAAGCGTGAGTGAGTTCAAAACTCGCTGGACGACTGGTCGCAGCGTAAATCAAATTAGAACTAAAAGCTAAGACATTATTATTCACTTAAAGTTAACAAAAATATAAAAAGTGAAATAATAGCGGCCACAGAAATGCTTAGCTTGCATCTCGTGCATTGCCTGCTATGTAACGACATCCGGCCCAGAGCTGAGTTAGCGTCTGTGCTGGAGTCAAAGACCCGGCCGCAACGTTACGTTAACGCAACGACATTCGACCCAGAGCTGAGTCAGCATCTGTGTTGGAGTCGGGGACCCGGCCGTACTGTTCCGTACTACTCCCCCCTCAAGTTAAGGCCGCCCTCGGCCGATCCTATTTCAGCGATCACCTCGTTCATTCTCCTAGCTGCGATTCTCTTCTTGGTGATTCGCCAATAGGTAAAACCGATGCAGATAACCATGTCACAGGCCACACCCGAAAGAAGCAATATTATAGTTGTGTTGATATTGCCTATATCGTCTCTGACTTCCTGTATTGTCTCCAGGTTACGTTCGTTCAGTCGATGAAGGTAGGGGAGACTAAGAATGTCTTGATGACCCGTGACGTTCAACAGGGGGGAAGCTGGGATGTCTGGGAACCGGTTCGGAACGTTGTTGCGATTGATGTATTTTGTTCCGTTTACCGTGATCCAATTGTTGAACGTGATTAATTGAGTACCACGCACCCAGGTCTCAGCGCCGTTGTCAATGCAGACCAAAGCCGCTACGTCGTTGATGATAATGATTCCGTCGTCAACCCATGTGACCGCATTCAGATTGCTTGGTTGGGTTTCGCAATGAGCTACGCCGCCGGTATGGAGCTCTTTGGTGCACGAGCGGGCTGTTGATAATTGACAGAAGGTTGTTCTCGCTGCGGCTGTGCAACTTTTTAGCGCATAAATTTGGTCTTGGCACTCGGCAACGATGTTGTTATCCATTCGCAGTATGTGACTCTTGTGCGAGACCGGGAAGAGCGTAATTTTCCTACAGGTGTACTTAATTTTTGGAAATGAAATTATAAAATAAATAATGTTTGTGGATTGTAGCACTTTTACGGACGCAGGGGACATTGGGTCGGCAATGGAGGGTATCTGTGGGCTCCTCATGCCAAACGGATTTTAATTCTGCTGATGTTTGATGTTGGCTTTAGCGAGAGTAATTGCGAGCATTATGTTTAGCAATTCCATCAGTAACATTCTGTTCCTGGCCAAAAGTGTTTCGTATAAATGGCCAGAATCGATTTGCCTATCCTTGGTGACCTTCAAAATTTGGTTTACCGTGTAGGTAAGTTGATTGATCTGATCCTGTACTCTAGTATTTATTTCTACCTGTCTATTGTTTGAATTGCCGTCGTGAGAAGGAACAGTGTCAGAAGCCCAAACCTATGAAGTGGAAATTAGTCTTTTTTTTTCTTTTTTTTTTTAATATTGAACGACCCATCACCAAAACTTATCTAAAATGAGGTGCCAAGTGGCGTAAAATCTTACATCCTATTAGCTTAACATATGAGAAAAATGCCTAATGGCGCGATAAGGGAAAAAATTTTAATGATAAAAAGGAAAACTGGAAAAACTCTACCTCAAGTTGTCCTTGTGGACCACCCTCCCTTTAATGAGAACTGTGGTTCCCAGGTCAGCTTCCACGGCTCGCTCTTCACACAAAGGTGTGAGTTTGTTTCCAAGCCTGCGATTAGACTTCACCAACACCTTTTCCCCAACTTTAAAGATCCTATTCTGTCGAGAGTCATTTTCCCTAGCTCTTAGCGTGTCTTGTGCCTTCTTGAGCTTGTTCTGAATTTTCAATTGTGATTCTTCTGGGAGGGAACGGACAACATCGACTGGTCGTTAATCAGTGACAGAGTGGATTGTCTTATTGTATTCCACCGTGGACAACAAAATTATTTCCGAGGTATCGCTCATGTTTTAATCGATCTTCAGACATCTGGCGAGTTCTAACAAGGTACTATGAAATCGCTCGACTAGTCCGTTAGAAACGCTATGCAGGGGCGGCGCGTTTGCAATGCTGACTCCATAATTGTTCATCAGCAGTGAGATGATAGTTTGGGAGCTTAAAGCTGGCAATAGATTGTCTCAACCCTCGGGAAGAAATTCATGAGCTGTAACAGCGGCACCTTCAGATCCTCTAATGTCCTAGTTGGGATTGGCTGAACTACAGCGAATTTCGAGAACTTATCAATGCAAGTCAGGAAAAATTTGTTGTCCGTGGAAAAAATGTCCACATGCAACATTTCCCCTGCACGCGAAGGGATTGGCATCTCGCCAATTTCCTGTTTTTTGGGGTGTCTATCGTATTTAGCCCTAGCCCTAGCGCAGGTCTTGCAGTTCTGTACAATTTCATTGGCTAACTTTGTCATTTTTGGGAAGTAATACTCTGAGAGGACCTGCTTAACGTTTTCTTGCGCTGCCCTGTGTGCTCTGTTGTGTTCCGTGATGAGAATTTCTCTTCTTTCGCTAACACTAAAAATGTCTACGACCCGATTCCTGCAGTGCCAGAACTTTGTAGTCGGAAATTTCCGAACCAAATCATCCTGCACTAGTGCCAAAGTGTGTAAATCGCAGTGCAGCGAATTTACCACATTAGGCTTGATTACTTCCCATAATTCTTCGGGAAGTGAATCTCTGCAGACGAAACTTAGCGAGTGTCGCCTTTTGTTTCCAAACAGGATGAAGCTACGCTTTAGTGGAAAACGTGCCTCTTCAAGAATTATCTGGTTCTGGAAGCAGTTCAAGGGCTTGTCAGTTGATTCAATGGTGTATGTCAAGGAGAGCTCGCTATGAGCTGTCGCGATGCAGGAACCAGCATCTTGCTGGTTCAATGCATTGAGCTGCTGTCTGGACAGAGCATCAGCAACTAGATTTTCTTTTCCTGGTTTGTAGAAAATGTGCGCATTGGACTCCTCAATGCGTGCCTTCCATCGCTTGATTTTAGCGTTTGGGTTGGATTCAGATACGGCGAATGTCTTTTACGCCGTATAAATAATGGCGCAACTTGCCAAGAGCCCAAACGATGGCTAGAAGCTCTCTCTCATTTGTTGCATAGTTAACCTCTGGGCTTCTCAGTGTCCTAGAGATCATTGTTATTGGGCGATTTTCCTGTGAAAGTACTGCTCCAATACCGTGTCCTGAAGCGTCAGTCGTTAGATCGAACGGCTTTTTAAAGTCAGGGTATCAAAGCATGACATTCTCGGATACCAGTATGTTCCGCAGCTTCTGAAAAGCGCTGCGTTGTGGATCAGAAAATTCGACCGGAATTTTTCGTGATCTATGTTTACTGACTGAACCATTTTCCCCCTTTAGGATGTCGGAAATGGGTTTCGATATCGATGCAAAATCTTTAATGAAGCATCTATAATAGCTAGCAAGTCCCAAGAATGATCTGACTTCGAAAACTGTCTTGGGCTCTGGGAACTCCTGAATGGCCTTAACTTTCTCTGGGTCTGTTGTGGCACCATCACTAGTGACAACAAATCCAAGGAAACTTACATTTTTCTTAAAAAAGCGCGATTTCTCCTCAGATACCCTCATATTTGCCTCCTGCAAGCTTTTTAACACCCAGTCGACATGTCTGACATGGGATTCTTCATCTTTTGAGAAGACGATGACGTCATCGACATAGACATAACATGACTTGCCGATCTGCTCTCGCAGTATGTCATCAATTGTCCTCTGGAAAATGCTAGCGGCGTTTCTCAAGCCGAAAGGAAGCCGACAAAACTCGTACTTCCCTCCATTTACCGAAAAAGAGGTTTTTTCGCGATCACGCTCTGCAAGCGTGATTTGGTGGTAGCCAGACTTAAGATCCAGGGTCGAAAAGTACTTGGCTTTACCTAAATTTCCCAGAATCATAGAGATATTGGGCATGGGGTACCTGTCTGGTATGGTTCTTTCATTGAGTTTCCGAAAATCCATCACGAGGCCCATTTTTCGGTTCATCCGTGCCCTTTTTGTCAACCACCCAAATTGGGTTGTTATAGGGTGAAACGGATTTCTAGATTATACCATTTTTTAAGAGATCCTGAATTTCTTTGTTGACAAATTCGGCTGCACCCATAGGATATGGGTAAAGTTTAGCATAGATAGGTTGATCATCAACAGTCCTAATTGTGGCCACAACGGAAGTGTTATATGGCAGTGTTTCGTTAGCGTCTGCGAAAGCTTTCTTCCTATTCATCAACATTTTCAAAAATTTGTCTCGTATCAGGGGAGGTGCGTCTGCGCAATCTACGTTAGTGAAATTGACATCCACACATTTATGGTACAAAATTGGTTCTGAAGTATTGCCAAACTTGAGTTGGCTGGAGCTTAGGCAAAGCTCTGCTCCGACTTGTGTTAACAGGTCGAGGCCTATAATCCGATCAAAGGTGGAAAGTTCTGAGGCTAGAAAAAAGGTAGCTTTTTTTCCAAACATTGATACATAGCATTTCTCTGAGATTTTGGTCGTGCCATGGATGGAGTGAGTGGTACACGGATTATCGACTGGGCGGACTCCTTTTAGCCCATGGTGCGGACGAATGTAATTCTTCGCCGCACCTGTGTCGATAAGGAACTTCATCTGGGTCCCCGCTATTTCCCGCCTGATGAAGGTCAGCAGGGACCTACCCCTAAAAAATTGAGAGCCTCAGAATCCCCATCCGAGTCGTCAGCTAATTGCGCCTCAGCACTTCTTGCTGCCGCTGCGTATTCCTCAGACCCACATTCTTGGCTCTGAGTAGTGTGATTTACCCTTTGGCGCCTCTGACCCGTTGTTCGGTGCTAGTTCTTTTGTAAGCTTGTGGGTTACTTGAGTTGACATACTTTGGCGCCTGCGATGGCATCGGGACTTTAGACATTGAAGGGTCAACATCCATTGGTTGCTGATCATCGCAGCCGTTACGTAATCTACCACTACGCTGGTCGGTCTGTTTGGGCTGTTGGGGTTTTTGTTGCCGCGTGTAGTGTGGGCTTTTTGCAAAGCCAGGCTGTGCCTCTGTTGCATATGAGCCTTTTTGCCGTTGCTGAGCCTGAGGTCTTTGGTCGGGTCTCCGAGCCTTCTCCTCAACACTTTTGGCATAGTTCGCCGCAAAAGTGCATCTTTCGTGATTGGCCTCTATTTCCTGTGCGAGCGCTAACGCTGAAGGAAGATCAGGCGGGTGTGCCGCAAAGAGGACATCGGTGAGACTGCGCCTAAGACCAGAGATGAATACGCGCAAAGCGTCACCCCTAAACTTCTCGCACATACTTCTCGCTTGTTCTGGGTCGTACGTCATATTGACTTTGTTTATGAGCAAAGTGAGCTTTTTCTCAACTTCGTCATAATATTGAGGCAGGGTAAGTTGACCTTGCCTGAGAGTGCCCATTTATTGTTCAATGACGTGGAGTGGTCTCTTGTCACTGTAGGTGAAATCTAAACGGTCAATGATGGCATCAAAATTCAATTTTGTTCCAAACGAAGCCAAAACTGTGTCGGCTGAATCCCTTATCTTGCTTCTGATTATAATGACAGCTTGATAATGGCGAGAGCTGCCGTTATACCGCCTAAATATTTTGTATGCTGCCGCTGCCGCTTGTCGCCATGAAACATAAGCTGCTTGGGACCCTGTAAACTCGGGCAGGCATTTAATCGCATCTAAAGGTTCATCACAACGAATGTCGTCGACGATTTGTATTTCCTCAAACGTTTTGATTGGGGGTGCTGTGACTTTCATTTCTGTTACCCTTTGTGTCAATTCACCTATTTGTCTGTTTAGAGCGGCATCCCTTGCATCAAATGCCTGCGCTTGCGTTGCTAGCGCAGCTGCAACCGCTGAGTCGACCAACATTCTAATTTGTTGGGGATCCATGTTTGTCTTGGTTGAGGGAGTCGGTTTTGGCAAACAGTCTTCTAAGTCTCCTATGTCTAGTTTTACTCTATCGTCACTATCTGAGCTTTCCGAATCGCAGTCTTTTGAAGTGGGGTCTCTATATTTTAGGAATGCCCTATTCATGAGTTGCTATGATAAGTGACAAAAGTCGACTAGATACAGAATCAGATCATCAAATAGTAAAGAGAAAATAAAAATAATTTTTTTATAAATTTATTATTTACTGAAACGACGGTCGAAAGCGCCAAACGTTTCTTATATTTCACAGAAACTTGACCGGATTTGCAAAACAAGATGATACACAAAACAGTATAATGTGTTCGAAATATTGAGCTTATTTATTTTTAAATTTTGCTTTTTCCACGAGACTTAAAAATTCGTTGCTGGGCAACCCACTTACATGATCTTGAGGACGGGGTAGTTCTAGCCTTATGTAAATAAATTCCGCCGGCGATGCAGTTTCCCTCGCTGCAGTTGGTAAAAGAGTTCTCAACGCTGCCCAGATTAGCTTGTTCGCTGTACTGGTGACACTCCGCTGCCCGAAGAGCTCCAGCGGCTTCGGTGTACAAAAGAAATATTTCGTGTGCTTTAACACACACGCACTGACCAAGTTGACGTAGGTCAGCAACCACTGCACTGGGCGTAAATTATGTGTAAATTGTGTTTCGTTCAGCGCAGGTTTTATTGCCACATGAGACAAAGTTTTTTGTTTCAAAAACACAGCACAAATTTGTTTATAGAGTGTGCCTCAACGTTTGATGAGCAACTTTGTTCGTTTTAATTTTTTTTTTATTTTTATTTTTTTTTTAACACAAGATCAAATAGATCGTTTTTGCACTTCCGGCTACGCGACTTGGTTACGAGCTCGCGAGTCTGGTTAGGTTGGGCGCCAATTAATAAGATTATGTGTTATGTTTGAAACTGATTTATTTATTGATTATGATGTAATTAAACACGTCTTCGTTTGAAGCGTGAGTGAGTTCAAAACTCGCTGGACGACTGGTCGCAGCGTAAAACAAATTAGAACTAAAAGCTAAGACATTATTATTCACTTAAAGTTAACAAAAATATAAAAAGTTAAATCATAGCGGCCACAGAAATGCTTAGCTTGCATCTCGTGCATTGCCTGCTATGCAACGACATCCGGCCCAGAGCTGAGTTAGCGTCTGTGCTGGAGTCAAAGACCCGGCCGCAACGTTACGTTAAAGCAACGACATCCGACCCAGAGTTGAGTCAGCATCTGTGTTGGAGTCGGGGACCGTACGCCGTACTGTTATGTTAACTTGCAGATGACCTGGCAATAATAGTCTGCGGAAAGTTCGGCTTAACCATCACCGAATTGATGCAAACGGCACTCAATACGGTCCTAAGATGGTGCACAGATGTGGGTCTCAATATCAACCCCCAGAAGGCGATTATCATTCCCTTCACGAAACAGTACAACATCGATGTCGGTCAGCTCTACACCCGGTGTTAATCTGGATAAGAGACAACTGGAACTCACACTTAGACAAAACGTTGACCAAAGGTACTCATGCCATGTGGGAATGTCGTCGGCCCTTCGGGAAAACGTGGGGCTTAGACTTCAAAGCCATCAGATGGCTGTATAGTATGATGGTTATGCCTGTTGTCACTTACGCTGCACTCGTCTGGTGGCCAAAGGTCCAGCAGGCTACCGCCATACAAAAATGCAGCAAACTTCAGCGGCTCGTATGCCTATCCCTCACGGGTGTCATGCGTACATGTCCTACTGCAGCACTGGAGACAGTCTTAGGACTGAATCCACTGCATTTGCACATTAAGAAGGTAGCTTCTTTGAGCCTTCTGAGGATTAAACTCACAAATGGGTTGCTAGCAGCAGACATAGGTCATGATAGTCTAATAAAAAACTATTCCTGCGACAGAACGGATCTTAAGACCACGGACCTTTTCTTCGGAGCGAAATTTAGGACTCTTATTCCAGACCGTAGGGAATGGGATGATGGCAACCCTTGCATTGATCGCATGAGCCTGCAGTGGTTCACAGACTGATCAAAAACTAAACAAGGGTTGGTGCAGGGATCACAGGACCCAACACCAAAATTTCGATGCAATGGGTACCTGGCCCAGTGTTTTTCAATCTGAGATCCATGCCATTGAGTCCTGCTCCAGACATATCCTTGACAAGGGGATAAGAGGAGCCACCATAAATATCTTTTCAGATAGCCAAGCAGCCATTCAAGCTCTTTCCTCATGGAGGATTACCTTGAGACTGGTTGAGGGTTGCTGGAATTGTCTCCAGCACCTCTCACATCGAAACCGGGTCACACGTTGTTGGGTCCCGGGCCATTCCGGAATTTCCGGCAACGAAGTTGCGGACAAGCTAGCTAGGGCTGGTTCCGCAACCCCCTTTTTGAGCTGAACCCGTTTGTGGGTTAAGCTGGGCCTCTGCCAAAGAGTTGATAGAGGAATGGTCAAAGAAGGAGAGGGGAATCTACTGGTCAACAAGACCTGGGTTACGATAAGCTAAATAGCTGGTCAGCCCACATATAGGTAGACAGACCAAAAATCTTTCAAGGGCGGAACTACGGCTCTTGGTGTCCTATCTTACGGGACACCACACAGTCAAGTTTCACCTCCACAAAATACGCCTGTCCCCTGACACAGAGTGTAGGCTCTGCAGAGAGGATGACCAGACAACAAATCACATTTTATATGATTGCCCAGCCTTTATTTGGAGTAGGAGGAAGTATCTATGCAGAGAATTTGTTACTCCAGCACAGATCAGAAATTCCTCGACAAGGGATCTGCTCTCCCTCATAAGGGAGGCAGAGCATCTCTTGCCCCATAGGGAGCACAATTTGGTCGCTGTGCCACTAAATATCTCTGTTGTGAGATTCTCTTACAAATAATAATAATAAAGTAAATAAAATCGTATGATGGCGGGAAAAAACGACACATTGTGAAATCAAGAGAAATAAAGAAAACGTTTAAATCTACCACCATCCGACATCAAATTTGTTTTAAAAATAGACAAGTTTACAGCTGTAACTTTTGTTTTATAGTCACATTGCTTCTACTAATCTCACGAACTGCTTCACGCAATAATTTAGAATTAACTCTCTCGATTAATAACAACGAAAGTTCGGTGTAAAAATAATTTGGGTTTCTTTAAACTCGACCTAAGTGCATTTATATAGCATTTTTTACTAAGGGTAACCAGATAATCTAATAAGCCCAATATTTTTTTATTTTCCTACGATGCACATCTGAATTTTGTGCATTTTGTTCTACGGGAATACAATTTCTGTTTTAGGAGGGGGTATGGAATACCACATGTGCAAAGTTTTTGTGCTCTAACCTCTCGCCTACATGAGTGGCTGTGGTTATGCGTTTGATACTCCAAACATGGAGCTACATCTGGGTTAGTTGTATCAGTTGTGATAACTGTGGTGAGCCTCATTGCTGAAACTCTACTATACCTAGCATAAGTTGGGGGATATGCTCCAATGAAACGGGCTTTTTCACTGCGTCCCAGTGAGCAGGGGACCTGCGAATACCACATGAAAACCACATAGCCATCATCGTGGCGTATTAAATGACCTACGTGCTCTTCATTAAGAGCGTTAACCGCAGGAATGCCTGCAGTGGCGCTGTGCTTACCTATGCAAATGGATGTATTGTTCTTAATATTAATATGTTATGTTATGAAACGACATGTGTTATCGAATAAGTTATCGCATTAATTACTTCAGCTATATTGTTCACCATATGAATATAATATCCTATCTTGTATGAATGTGCGGTCACAGACATGACTTAAAAATTTCCAACTTTTCATAGTAAAGAAATGAGATATCAGTTCTACAACCTCTTCTATCAACATTTCCAAGGTCTGACCTAACTAGTGTTGTAAAACTCTCTAAGAATTTTCTTTAAATACCAGAAAAGATAGTTGGGAAAGTCAGCTCCTCTGAATCACAATCTTCGATCATATCCAAAGGACTCTGACCCTCTCCAAGAGCTATATCAATTGTTTGCATTGCAATGTTTTATATAGGGACATTTTCTTAAAGTTTTTAATTATTTCTGTTTATATATTTACATTTTGCTCGTTAATTGAGGCTTGAGCAGATCTTTTTAATAATTGAGTTATCAAGTCCCTGATGCAACGAAGGGAGCTTCGTCAGACGAAAAGGCAGCTACCCTCTGTTCCTTAAAATCTATTTAGTGTTTCCTGTGAAGCTAAGCCTTTAGGCCATTTGTAATAGACACCTCTGGTTTTACACTGTGAACCCATTGAAAATGGGTAAGAAGGGTATATTGGTTTTGTGCAAATGTATGTAACAGGAAGAAGGAGGCATCTCCGACCCTCCGATAAAGTATATATATTCTTGATCAGCGTCACTAGTCGATTAAGCCCTGTCTGTCTGTTTGTATGAACGCGTCGATTTCAGACTCTACAAGGGCTAGAGAGCAATAAACACTGATTATAAGGAAACGAGGCAATATCGATAATTTGAAATAAACTTGATGTGCGTATGGTATATGCGAACCTGAAAAGTCCAAGTTCTGTTCTCTAGTGCAGCCTTGGATCGAACTTTGTAATGGAGCACAAAAGTGCACATTAAAGATAAATAAAGAAAATAATGCGAAGCTCCGATACATTTTACAGTAGACGAAAATCTGAGGGAGTGGACCAGCGTTGGACTAGAATTAAATCTAGATTAGCAACAGATCTAGTATCCAAATTAATTTTATTATTTATTTGTATTGTATTTTACTAAGTGCAACTGTGGTGTCATGTGTACGAATCCAGAGAAGTTTAATTAAATGTATGTAACCACAGCCTGCCACTGGGTTCAGGGTATCCCCTAGTCGAGCACTCCCGACTAAATCCAGTTTACTTGTTTTTTATAATTTAATGCTGCGACTACATGTTTTGCAAAACCTACCTATTATCGACAGAAGGAAATGTAGAGGATAAATAATAAAGACAGCTATTAGACCATGGGCTAACGCTGATAGCTTGAGCTCTGCTATCCTCTGAAAACGTATTCGCACGTTATTGCCTGCTCCTGGTTGTATTTCTCCTTTTTGGGTTTTGTCTGCCACTCGATCGTTACGAAGTTTTTACTACTTGCTCCAGTTGACTAACTGGAGAATTAGAGCGCTGTATAGCGTAACGTAGAGTATCTCGTCGTTGTTCGTCTGCCCTATAAACAGGGGCTTGTCTGCGACTCGATCGTTACGAAGTTTTTACTATTTGCTGCAGTTGACTTACTGGAGAATTGCTGCGTTTTGTAGCCGGTCGGACAGTATCTCGTCGTTGTTCGTCTGCCCGAAAAATTTGAGTTTCTCTGCGCCCCGATCGCAGCATTTACTACTTGTTCTAATTGTCTACTTGGAGAATTTATCTTAAAATAGCACGCAGTACAGTATTCTGATTTTGTTCAGAAATTTTAGCTCTATTATTTCTGCTATATTTTTATTATTTCTATTCCTCTCAGTTTGTCTAAATTCTTTTTAACCGGCTGGAAACAGGTCCTTGGTATGGTCATGTCTCTGATTTTCCCGGCCCTGCTGCAACACAGCCTAGCAGATATACTTAGTCAACTAATTGGTCTACTTAGGGCGAGCTTCACTTGGGGGCACATTCCGCTATCTTGGAGGGAGGTAAGTGTGGTTTTCATTTCCAAGCAAGGAAACCGTCCCTTATAGATCAATTAGCCTTACATCCTTTCTGCTTAAGACCGCAGAACGCCTATTGGACTTTCATATCCGGTGCGATTGCAAGATACCAATCCGCTGCACCATACACAATTCGCCTACATCAAAGGCAGATCGACAGAGGTCGCTCTACATCAGATAGTCAGTAAGATTGAAAAGTCATTCGAGGCGAAGGAAATGGCTTTGTGCTCCTTCCTAGACGTCGAAGCGGCCTTCGACAACACTGGCTATCAGTGAATAACCAGGGCGTTAGCATCTAGGGGGGTTGACCCCTTCTCTATGACCTGGATAGAGAGGCATTAGATCTTCACTGGATGCCACCACTGTCCGCATCCGAGTGGTCAAAGGGTGTCTACAGGGCGAGGTTCTGTCTCCCCTTCTTTGGTCCCTAGTGATAGGTGAACTACTGGAGAAACTATCGGAGCTAGGCATCGATACCATAGGGTATGCAGATGACCTGGCAATAATAGTCTGCGGAAAGTTCGGCTTAACCATCACCGAATTGATGCAAACGGCACTCAATACGGTCCTAAGATGGTGCACAGATGTGGGTCTCAATATCAACCCCCAGCAGGCGATTATCATTCCCTTCACGAAACGGTACAACATCGATGTCAGTCAGCTCTACACCCGTCGAGCTCTCCAGTGAGGTCAAATATCTCGGTGTTAATCTGGATAAGAGACAACTGGAACTCACACTTAGACAAAACGTTGACCAAAGTTACTCATACCATGTGGGAATGTCGCCGGCTCTTCCGGAAAACGTGGGGTTTAGACTTCAAAGCCATCAGATGGCTGTATAGTATGATGGTTATGCCTGTTGTCACTTACGCTGCACTCGTCTGGTGGCCAAAGGTCCAGCAGGCTACCGCCATACAAAAATGCAGCAAACTTCAGCGGCTCGTATGCCTATCCCTCACGGGTGTCATGCGTACATGTCCTACTGCAGCACTGGTGACAGTCTTAGAACTGAATCCACTGCATTTGCACATAAAGAAGGTAGCTTCTTTGAGCCTTCTGAGGATTAAACTCACAAATGGGTTGCTAGCAGCAGACATAGGTTATGATAGTCTAATAAAAAAGTATTCCTGCGACAGAACGGATCTTAAGACCACGGACCTTTTCTTCGGAGTGAAATTTAGGACTCTTATTCCAGACCGTAGGGAATAGAATGATGGCAGCCCTTGCAATGATCGCATGAGCCTGCAGTGGTTCACAGACGGATCAAAAACTAAACAAGGGTTGGTGCAGGGATCACAGAACCCAACACCAAAATTTCGATGCAATGGGTACCTGGCCCAGTGTTTTTCAATCTGAGATCCATGCCATTGAGTCCTGCTCCAGACATATCCTTGACAAGGGGATAAGAGGAGCCACCATAAATATCTTTTCAGATAGCCAAGCAGCCATTCAAGCTCTTTCCTCATGGAGGATTACCTTGAGACTGGTTGAGGGTTGCTGGAATTGTCTCCAGCACCTCTCACATCGAAACCGGGTCACACGTTGTTGGGTCCCGGGCCATTCCGGAATTTCCGGCAACGAAGTTGCGGACAAGCTAGCTAGGGCTGGTTCCGCAACCCCCTTTTTGAGCTGAACCCGTTTGTGGGTTAAGCTGGGCCTCTGCCAAAGAGTTGATAGAGGAATGGTCAAAGAAGGAGAGGGGAATCTACTGGTCAACAAGACCTGGGTTACGATAAGCTAAATAGCTGGTCAGCCCACATATAGGTAGACAGACCAAAAATCTTTCAAGGGCGGAACTACGGCTCTTGGTGTCCTATCTTACGGGACACCACACAGTCAAGTTTCACCTCCACAAAATACGCCTGTCCCCTGACACAGAGTGTAGGCTCTGCAGAGAGGATGACCAGACAACAAATCACATTTTATATGATTGCCCAGCCTTTATTTGGAGTAGGAGGAAGTATCTATGCAGAGAATTTGTTACTCCAGCACAGATCAGAAATTCCTCGACAAGGGATCTGCTCTCCCTCATAAGGGAGGCAGAGCATCTCTTGCCCCATAGGGAGCACAATTTGGTCGCTGTGCCACTAAATATCTCTGTTGTGAGATTCTCTTACAAATAATAAT